>PVJO010003294.1:21366-126034 GCA_004026905.1 Hystrix cristata | reverse complement strand
GGCAGTGCACCTGGTAGTACATTTTGCCTGGAAGGAGAAATGGCCAGATGTGCGACTATATACTGATTCATGGGCTGTAGCCAATGGTCTGGCCGGATGGTCAGGAACTTGGAAGGACAATGATTGGAAAATTGGTGACAAAGATATCTGGGGAAGAACTATGTGGATAGATCTCTCCATCTGGGCAAGGGATATAAAAATATTTGTATCCTATGTAAATGCTCACCAAAAAGTGACCTCAGCAGAAGAGGACTTTAACAATCAAGTGCATAAGAGGACCAGTTCTGTAGGTAGTGGTCAACCTCCTTCTTCAGCCATCCCTGTCATTGCCCAATGGGCTCATGAACAAAGTGGCCATGGTGGCAGGGATGGAGGTTATGCATGGGCCCAGCAACACGGACTCCTACTCACCAAGGCTGATCTGGCTACAGCCAGTGCTGAATACCCACTGTGCCAGCAGCAGAAACCAACACTGGATCCCCGATATGGCACCATCCCCCGGGGTGATAAGCCTGCAACCTGGTGGCAGGTTGATTATATTGGACCACTTCCCCCATGGAAAGGACAGTGCTTTTGAAAAGACACAACACACTGATAAACTTGTACAAAATGTGAAGTTCTTTATGCGGTCACTTGTGTCTGCAAAAGCTCCAGGATGTGGTCACGTGTGTCTGTCTTTTTTATGACCCTGTGCCGGGAAGTTCTTTGTTCCAGGAAAAGCCTCCACCTCGCAGCACCCCCCAAGGCTCCAGGAAGAAGCCTGCCAGGCAGTTATACAAGCCCACCAAAAGAAGACCACCAGGAAGGGCTGCTCAAGTTTGAATAAACGCGGGGACCAATCATGTGCCGCCACACTTTCCTTTCCCGCGCGCGCCCTCCCCTTCCCGCGCCTGTTCCCTACCTCATAAAAACCCCACACTCCTGTAGTTCGGGGCCATTACCTCTGCCTCTTGTGTGAGGGGTATGTATTGGCCCAGAGCTCTGTTTGAACAATAGCTTGTTGTTTTTGCATCGAACCTGGTCTCTTGTCGTTCTTGGGCACCGCTTACCCTTGTGCCGGGTAAGTTGGGGAGGTTTTAGCCTCAACACTTTGTCTTTACTGGCATAGACACTTATTCTGGCTACGGATTTGCCTTCCCTGCACGTAATGCTTCTGCCAAAACTACCATTCGCGGACTCACAGAATGCCTCATCCATCGTCACGGAATTCTGCATAGCATTGCCTCTGACCAAGGAACACATTTTACAGCCGAAGAAGTGAGGCAATGGGCTCATGATCATGGCATTCACTGGTCTTACCATGTTCCTCACCACCCAGAAGCAGCTGGATTGATAGAAAGGTGAGATGGTCTTCTGAAGATACAGTTACAGCACCAGCTGGATGGCAGTAGCTTGCAGGGCTGGGGCAAGGTTCTTCAAAAGGCTGTATACGCCTTGAATCAGCATCCACTGTATGGCACTGTGTCTCCCATAGCCAGGATTCACGGGTCCAGGAATCAAGGGGTGGAAGTGGGAATAGTACCGCTCACCGTCACCCCCAGTGACCCACGAGCAAGATTTTTGCTTCCTGTTCCCAAGACTGTACATTCTGCTGGCTTAGAAGTCTTAGTTCCAAAAAGGGGAAGGCTTGTACCAGGGCGCACAACAATGATACCCCTGAACTGGAAGATAAGACTTCCCCCCGGTCATTTTGGTCTCCTCATACCTCTGAGGAAACAAGCTGTAAAGGGAGTCACAGTGTTGTCAGGGGTGATTGACCCAGACTATCAAGGGGAAATTGGACTTCTACTCCACAATGGAGGAAAGGAAGAATATACTTGGAGTGCAGGAGATCCCATAGCGGGGAGCCACCCAAGCCCCTTGGAATTCAGACTTCACCACAGATTGCCTCTGAGGCAGCACCTGGAACTACAGGACTTAATGTTTGCCCTGCGGGATTTTGGAATCGCTTTGCTCCAGTTCCTTTGTATCCCCCTATTTGTACCTTTTGGGATGGTAATGTTTATCTTGTGCCATTGTATGTTGGAAGTGTTTAACCTTCTTTTCATTTGTACAGGGGCTTCCAGCTAAGAGTTTGCCTTAAATCTCAGAGGAGATTTTGGATTTGGACTTTTCAGCAATGCTGAAACTGTTAGGACTTTGGCAACTCTTGGAGATGGACTAAACGCCTTTTGCATAACGGGCTATGCATGAGTCTTTGGGGGTCCAGGGGCAGAATGTTATGGTTTGTGTCTAAATGTCCCCCCAAAGCCTCATGTGGTAAGAGATAGCTGGATCTAGAGTGTGTGATTACTAAATTGATCCATTGATCAGTTTGGCATGGTTCTGCTGGGATCAAGGATGTGAAACTAAAATTAAGGGTGAGAGTGCTACCCGCCCTAAGGGCAGGTAGCCTAGATAAGATACAGGAAGAAGCTAATTAGCTGCTTGTTTGCCTTGCTTATTTGCATACATTCCTTGGATTCCTCACTTTTTACTTTGCTGCCGGTAGGCTGCCGGTCTGCCATGCCGGTCCCCCCCCACCCCACCTCTGCCATGCCGCCCTGCCTCGGACCCAGCGGACTATAGACTGAAACCTCTGCAGACCATGAGCTAATAAACCTTTCTTCCCCTAACCTTGGGTGTCAGGTATTCTGTCCCAACAACGAGAGAAAAGTAACTAAAACATCTGGGTGGGTAATGGAGAAGTGACCTTGGGTACTATATCTGGTCCCTTGCCCTTTCCTTTCTGGTGCTGTTCCTCTGCCGTGCTTCCTGGCCACCAAGAACTAAGCATCTTTTCTTTGCCATGGCCTTCTACCATCAAGTTTCTGCCTTGGAGCCAGCCAGATCATGAGGCTGAATCCCTAGAAACCATTAGCTAAATTAACTCTCTCCTCCTTTAAATTGTGGGTGTCAGGTATTGTGTTCCAGTGATGGGAAACCTGACTAATACAAACAGAAGCCATCAGACACCATAGTGGAGGAGAAAGTAAGCACAAAATAACAAGGCTTTGCTCTTCTAGTTGAGTGGCTCTTCTGATGGGTCCACTCAACCCACCAGCTGACACACTGGGGCTTCACAACCTCTAGGATCCCTCACTTGTAAGCCAAGGCCAGCATCCGATTTAGCTGTCAGGGGCTGCAGGAATCTGGGCAGAGACTGCAAGACAGTGTCCTTGGAAGGCACTGGTTGTTCATGCTCAGATTTTTTCTTTGACTATTCATTTAATCCAGCTGTCCTGTTTCTAGCTACAAGAACCAAACTAAACCAAATTCTTGTTTTGAAACCAATAACCATTCAATAAAACTGATTAAGAACAACATGAAACAGATCTGCAGGGCTAGATTACCTTGCACGGGGACACGGCCAGATGTGTCGAGACTGGACTCGGCACCACACACCCAAGATGCACACTGCTTACCACCAGGCTGTGCCGAGGGAGAAAAGGAATGAATAGAGGCTGGAAGATTTCTTCTGGGACCTTTGAACAAAGACTTTCTCAAAATCTCACCTGAGAGGATTTAGGCTCGCTTACTTCTGGTGACACTTGGAGCAAAGTCAGTTTAGTTTCACAAATACAAACTCGGTTTGCACCAACCACAGAGTCAGATACGGCCTGCAGCTCTCCACCTCCTCTGCTCCCCGGGACGCTGAGCTGAACCACAGCCCAAACCAGGACTCACTTGGCCAACCGGATACAGGACTGGTGATTGCCAAGGGCACAGTCTGGGTCAGAAGCTGACGATCCCGTGCAAAGAAAACCCTTGTCATCCAGGCCCACACACAGACAGGACGCAAAGGCTGCTCTTGCTGGGGGGTGGTCAGTGGGGTCAGTGGGCTGCACAAGTGGTGCTGTACTCAGTCTGGGGGGTGGGGTGTGGACCTGCTGTAGTCAGTCTTCGGGGCAGGGTGCAGACCTGGCTGCGCTCCGACTCTGGTGGTACGTAGCCGGTCCACAAAGAATTCGGGTGGCGCCTCCGCCACCTGCGGGGCCCCCAGGGGCCAGGCGATCTTGAACCTAAGGTCAGGAGGAGCAGGGACCCGGGAGCACCGTCCTGGATCCAGCGAGGGTCCGGCCTCTGCAAGGCGAGGAGGGACGGCGGGGGCGACAGGGGCGGCGGGTACGCGGTTGGGAGCTACCGCCGAGGCGAGCGCGGTGCTGTCGCCGCGCAGTCGCCAGCGTGTCCCGGCCCGGTGGCCGCAGCCCCGAGGCCAGCGAGCCCCACTCGGCCGTCACCGGCGCCCGCGACCCGCAGATCTCGCCCGGGGGCGAGCGTGGGTCGCACGGATTCACGCCCTGGCCGGGCCCAGCGTGCAGCCCGCGGCGGCCCTCGGGTCAGACGCGGCGCGCAAAGCTCAAGATCCCAGTGCGAGAGGCGTCCGGGGCCGGGACCGCGGCGGGCGACACCTGCGACGCGGTCCTCCCCGCCCCCGGCGGCCGCGTGCCGGCGCGGGAGGAAACCGCTCGCGGCCTCTGCGCTCCTGGAGCCGCCGTGGTAGAGGAAGAGCGAAGTGGGGCAACGCGGGCCGCGCGCACTGAGAGCCGGGCGCGGGGACGCCGATCTTCACATCCCCGGACTCGATTCCCACGAATGTGGGCGGGAAACCCGGCGAGACGGCGCAGCTCCGGGCCGCGGTTCTAGGAGCCACAATCAAGGAGAAGGGGGCAGCGTGCCGCGTGGGGATGTAGCTCAGTGGTAGAGCGCGTGCTTTGCATGTACGAGGCCCCGGGTTCGAGCCCCGGCATCTCCACCTTAGGTGTGTGCGTCTGCCCCTCGCAGCTCTCTTTGTTAGCTGCACATTTTCAACTCCTCAGAAACCTTAGAGATTGCTAAATTAGTCCCTGCTCGTCGGGCTTATTGTGACTTTAAGACGCTTAGGAAATTATTTGTTTTGGAGTGCGTTTCCTGACAGGGAATAGGGCCTGAATAACTTTTGTGTCCCAAAGCTGTAGTTACTTTTTGAAAGTACAATTTTAGAATTTCAATTTTCTCTGTGTCCTTTCTACCTATGTATTGTTGCTTCTATCCTACGCCACATACCTTATCGTTTCCCTGGCCTTTCCCAGTATGCTGCTTGTTTGTGTGTATTCAAACTGTTGTGAAGCTTTTTTTTTTTTGTAATCGTTAAATGACGCCTGATTGGGCTCAAGGTATAACATTTTCTTCTCATTAAGACCTGGGTGACTGACATGGTCTTGCACGAAGAGCTACGTGAATCCCTGAGACATGGCACAGAAGGGTGAACGCGCAGTACAGCATGTCCCCGGCACGCACGAGGCCCCTGTCCGACCTTGGTCTCCGCACCGAAAGTTTCCCGCCATGGGGAGCGTGTAGTGAGGTGGACTTGGCAACATGTGAGTGCCAGCTTGCAAATATTCACCCCTGTTGTACAGGCCTCCTTTTCGGTTTGTTGTTTGTTCCCTTTGCTGTGACACTGTCGCGGGACAGGGTCCAAGGCAGTCCCCGAAGTGGAGATGGGAACCTTGACTCACCCCATCCACAGGGGCGGGTGCAGGCTCCCTAACTTCCATCATGGAAGAAAAATTTTCAAGACAAGTCAATAAGAGGCATAAAGGGGTTTATTAGGCAGAAATTAACGTCCACACTCAAAGAAATTGAGTTTGAGCATTCAAGAGGGAGAGAGGCACATTATAGCCAGGAGCTAGGGATATTTAGTGTTTCGGCAGTGGAATCTGTGAATCTATAGAAAGTTTGGGCCTGGTTTACAGGAGAGAATTGATGGTCCGCACACAGGTAGAAAGATGGGCTCACTGCACAGGAGAAAGGGTGGCCCATGTTGTAAGAGAGAGGCAGGGGCCTCCCCTCCAGGCGTGTGAGGTCTGTGAGAGCTGGTGTTGCAGGTGGTGAAAGATTTTACCAATAGTCAAGGAATATAGGAAAATGAAGCGTTTATTGCTACACTGCAGAGAGCGCTGGGCAAATCCAAGAGAGGATGTGCCCAGAGTGGAAGGCTGGGACTTTTGTATTTGACTTTAACCCAAGGAAGGGTCTGGAGATGTCATCCAGATTGCTGTCATCCGGTCATGGTGTCCAGGGACAGCCCGGAGTTGTTGGAAGACTGATGAAATGCTTTGCTCCCCAGGGCCCAGTACCCTTGGCATTGCCCTTCCAGGAAAACAAATGAACAAATGGGTAAAGACTGACTATGGCTAGTGGTCTAGGGGATTGGAATAAAACACACGTTTGTGCTTGAGGGGGACTTGAGATGTTCTGTTGGGTTGGGAGGAAATGGTGTTCTTTAAGACTGCTGAACAGTCAGGTCATTGAGTGATGCCGCAGTTTTGCACCCAGGAGAGAGGTGGAAGTTTTTTCTCTACTGCAGGCTGCACCTCAACGGCAGGGTGGCTGGGAAGAGATGATGGGAAGTGACCCGGATTCCACACGGGGCTCAGTCTTTTGTATTTCTTAAGATCTGGTTTCTGCCCTTCACCTTATCAACTAAGCTAATTTATGGACCTAAAGTGTCTTTAACAGATTTTGGATGTAATGGGCCTGGGAGAAAAGAAGGGTAAGGAAGACTGGCAAGTGCAGATATGGAGAATTCTGGGTAACTTTCTGTCCTGAAGTTGCTCTCTTCTTGAAAGTACAAATTTTAAATCAAGATCTTCCTTGTCTCCTTTCTACTTATCTTTATTTTTTTCTGTCTTACCTCAACAGGACTCAGATCTCTAATTTTTACTAGTTTCAGCTGCGTACCTTGGAATTGCATGTTATTTGCTCTTGTAACTCTTCCATTGCTAATGAGTCTGAGCATCATATGGCATCCTTGTTAGCCTCCTTTGTCTTCTTTTCATGAATACCTGCTCTATCTTTCCCCCATCTCGTTATTTTACTTTCTATCTTCATTTTGGGTTTGCACTGCTGGTTACACAGCAGGACAGCACAGCCACCCTGCACAGAAACCCGCCAGGACTTGGGCCACCGTGTGGACACACTCTCCACACCCAGTCACACTGGGCAGGAGGTGCTATGCCTCAGGAGGGACACTGCGCCCTGAGGAAGAAAACTGTGCATCAGGAGGGCTGCAGCTGCTGGGGCTCAGGCTGCTCAGCCTCAGAAGACTGCTGCCTATTGAGTGTCCATGTGACAAAAGGAGCAGAGGACAGAGCCAGGGCAGAGGACTCAGATGGGGTGAGGCCACCCTGTCTATTCGCCTTCTCTTTTCCACCTCATGTCCACACCCTGCTTTCCACAGAGAGGGATCCCAAAGATGGGGCCCATAAACATCCTGCACCCGACATTGCATCTCCAGGTCTGCTTATCTCCTTTTTATCCATCTTTTATTTCTTCTATCCTACCTCATTCTTTTTTGCAGGGGAGGTGTTGAGACAGGGTCTTGCTTCCAGGCTGGCTTCGAACTCATGGCAACCCTCCCGCCTCAGCCTCCCAAATCCTGGGATTACAGACATGTGCCACCGTGCTCGGCCTATCCTACCTCATTGTGTAACTTTTTATTTATATGTCTTCTCATAATTTATTTGCTTTTGTGCATGATTTTGATTTATGTAAGTGTTATCATTTATATGAGCCGATACATTTTTCACCCTTCCCTCAGGGCATACCAGGGGGAAGAAAAAACCCATCACATACTTTTCTACTTTTCTTTTCTACTTTTTCTACTTGTCTACTGTAAATTTGTACTTCAGCATTATAGTAGCCTGTTGAACATCTCAGTAGCTGTTCCTGGGGAATACAGAAAGCAATTTTTGTGTTTACTCACTTGGTAAGACAAAAATGTGTTTATTAAGACCCCTCAAAAAAAAAAAGACGCCTCACAAGCTGAACTGAAAGCATACATAAAGGTTTGCTGTTCTTTTAGCATGGCTTTATCTTGCTAAAATCACAGGAATGTAAAAAAGACTTATAGGTCTTATGGGCTTCAGATTTACAGAATATCCATGACACTGAGGAGATTTGGTTTCTTTCAAAATTGCCTGAGGTCTGATGACTAAAACACCCACCAAGAAAGGAAAGGAACTGATAATCTGGCTGCTCTCTGCTCATTATTTGAACAATTTGTGGATAATTGTCAAGAAATTCATACACCATCTTAATACACGACTCTGGATGAGCACCTAACAGCATTTATTTGTGGCCTCTGTAGCTTTAGGTTGTGTATGCCAAAAACCCTTCAAAATATGGCAGAAAGGGCTGGGGATTTAGCTCAGTGGTTAGAGCACTTGCCTAGTAAATACAAGGCTCTGAGTTCGATCCCCGGCACCCCCCAAAAGAAAAAAAATGGCAGAAAAACGTATGCCCTTATAGAGGCGAGACATTATGCTTTCACTTGAGAAGTTTATCCTGGAACTCAGCCACCAGGCCCTTATTTGTATGGTAATTAAACAAACGATGTTGTGAAAAGACTTGTTGCTTCCATCTCCCAAACTAAGTGGAAAGTTGACCAGCATAGGAACGGTACTGTACTGTACTGTACACAACAACAAAATGAGAAATTGAAAAGAATTTCAGAATGAAGCATTTGCAATTTCAAAACAGAATTGTATAGTACAATCTTTTGATTTCAGGAAAATATAACATTGGCTTCATATATGGCACAGAAAAACAGACCGGTACTGCCAATGTTGACATGTCAACATTGCATTGGAAATATTGACAGGGAAACCTCCACAAAACTGAAGGCTGCCATGGTAACTTTCTACAACAAAACCAAAAGTGGGCAGATGTTGTTGATGAATTATGCAGCAACTATGTCACTCAGTGTGGGGACATTGGCTACAGGTATGTATGAGAAGGATGTGCAGAGTTAAGGGGCTTTTGGAGCCACCAGCCTAAAACCTCCCAGAGTGCATGATTGGAGATTAAAAGATAGCCTATTAGGCCACAAGTCACAGTAGCATCGGAATGCACGGCTTTAAGGAGTGAACACTCTGGCCTTTGTCCTCTAGGACTCCTTTAGTATTTAAATTATTCCTGGAGTCATTGTCTGTCAGACCATCCTCACCTGCCCCTGTTATTCCCCATCACCTACATGAGTCCCTTCTTTTATCCTTGCTTCCTGGTTCTATCATTTGAGACTTCCTCATGCTGAGGGATCTCGGTTAATGCAGCCCCTTTGGGTCCTTGGACTATGGACTGCACATTGACTCTGAGGAATCTTTGAGTAAGCTTTCAACCTTTTGCACTGTGCCATGGTCACGAACTGTGACAATTCAGAACATGAAGCTTTGGCCAATGGTTGTGTTTTACTAGATCCTAAACATGTATGGGATAAATAGTTTGATAGTTTAGAAAGAAAATAACAAGTGTACAAGAAAACTACCTAAAAAAAATTGCACAGCACACTGGCGCACTGATAGGTGAAGAGGTAGGCCCAACAACATAAAGACCCACTACGACAACAGGAGAAATATAAGGTGTCAACTGTGCCCCACACAAAAAGGACAGAAAAACAAAACATACACACTATCAGTGTAAGCAAGACGTGTGCATGGAACACACAGTTATCATGTGTGAAGGCTGCCTTGGGGGGCGACAGTTGAAGCAAAGATTATTTCTGTGGCAGACTTGTGTTTGGATTTCCATTGTAGTTCACATGGGAATTCATTTCTGATGCTTTTAGGATTTGTAAGCAAGTACGCAGCTGATGTGAAAGTGTTGATGTTTATCCTAAATGTGCAATACATATAAAAAATTTAGTACTTTATTTTACTGATATTTTATGTTCTTGTTCACTACACACTTATAATAAGAACCTCCTGAAAAATCAGCAAGACCTGTGAGATGTCAACTCTGTTCTACAAAAAGGCAGGAAAGCAAACACACGTGCTGTCAGTGTGACATGTGTGTGCGGAATCTGCTGGTGTCATGTGTGAAGATGGCCTTAGGTGTGATAACGGAAGTAAAGATTATTTTTGCTGTAGAGTTCTGTTGGTATTATCATGGTAGTTCATATAAGAATTTATTTCTGTTGTTATTTTTTAGACTTTGTACACCAAAAAACTGTCAATGTTGAAAATTTTGATGTTGTGTTGTAACACTCAATAAATATAAAAAAATCAGAATTTTATTTTTTGAGATTTTTTCCTATTAAGTACTCATTGTTTAATATAATAAAACTCGTAAAATTACAATTAATAATTCATCAACTGAAATATTATAAATAATAAGCAAGGGTATTATATACCCATGATTATGTGCTGATCAGGGTTGTGCCCCTTAAATGGGCACACTGTCTTGCTATGTGTACATTTCGCAGGTTGTTTCTAATCAGTGTCTGGAAGGTCCTGGTGTGAGTATACAGCTGGCACTGGGCTCTACTAACACACACATCCGGCCCCAGCTCCTGACAGAGAGCTTCCAAAACCCTCAGGGTGGGGCTCGGAACGTCTTTGGTCCTAAGGGGTATGTGGCCTCTGCCCTCTTCCGGGCTCCTGAGGCCTGTGCAATGTTCCGAGTGCAGGCATATCTTTTGTTTTGATGATGAGGCATCTTTTGGTGGGCCCCTGTGTGACTTCTGGATGGGGCCCGGTTGTCAAGGGAACCAACTGTGTGATTACAGGGCTGGAACTTCCAGAGAGAGGAGAGGATTTGAAGATTGAGTCGATCATCAATACCAGTGGTTTAATACAAAACAAGCTTTAAAACCCCAAAGTGTTAGGATGACCCCCCCATGCCAAAATGGCCGTCGCTGGTTTCTCTCAAAGCCCCTCCCCCCGTCTCTATGCCAGAATCTCCCACGGAAACAATGGCCCCGCCCCCTGACTAGGGTCCTCAACTAGGTCCGTAGGCCAACTTGCCCAGGGGCGGTGTCCACTACCTGATCACCCCATACAAAAAGGACCAATCCTAAACATGCACTTTTCAAACCCCCACGTCACGAAAAGGGGGGGCGACTAAGGGATAAAAGGCCACTATCCAGGCCATCCGGGGCCACTTCGCTCGAAGGAGACCGAGGTGCTGGAGCACCGGGAGGAGCTGCACGGCGAGCGTCGGAAAGCTTCATCAGCTTGCCCGCCTCTTCTCTTCTCTGCCCGATTTCCGCTGTCCTGCTCCTGCATGAAGCTTGGCTGTTGCCGCTGCGATCTTCGGCTATAGCGCCGAGCTGTAACCCGACCCCGAACTGCCGTGGTCCTGCGCTGCTGCGTTCCCGAGTTTCCATAAACCTAATAAATTTGCCTGCTGGGCCGATTGTCTTGTCCCAGTGTCCGCCCGGGGGGTGGTTCTGGGCTGCACACCTAATTGAGCTGTAACACTGAGCTGTAATAAACCTGGGCTGGGCCGATTGCCTTGTCCTAGTGTCCGCCTGGGCGGATTTAATTGAGCTGTAACACTGAGCTGTAAATAATCCCTGCCGTCAACCTAACACAAAGGACAGAGCTGTGAGATTTTTTGATGACTGGATACATGTAGGTGCCTGGAAGGTACAGGGCAGGAGACGGTGTGGAAGTGCAGATCCCCAGCCCTTGCCCAATGCAGCCCTCCATCTGTATCCTCCTTAATATCCTGTGTAATAAGTGACAGGGAAAGTAAGGACAGTGCTTCCCTGAGGTCTGCAAGCTAGTGTAGCCCTAGGACCCAGCCTGGGCCCGGAGCTGGCTACAGGGAGGGGTGGAGTTGGAGTGGGGAAGGGGTGGAACTGAAACTCAGGAGGTGGGAATTTTACCTGGAAGCATTCTAGTCTGTGCAAATTAGAGTCGTACACTTTCTTTTTAACATCACCACCATATTATCACAACCAACAAATAAACAGAACTTTCTTAACATAATCTCATGCACCCCACCCAGGCATGGTGATGCACACCTGAAATCCCCGTACTTGGAGGGGGGCTGAGGCAGGAAGATTGCCATGAGTTTGAGGTTAACCTGGGCTACTTAATGAGTTCAAGGTCAGGCTGAACAACATAGTGAAAACCTGTCTTAAAAAAAAAAATCTAATGCTCAGTTCGCATCCAGGAGTTTCATTTTCCCATTATTTTATTTGGATCAAGATGGAAGCATTTCGTGCTTGCCTGCTACTCTCTTTACTCTGTTTCGGTTCCTGTTTTCCCCGTGCCATTTATTTTTTGAGGGTCAGTCGGTCTGGGAGAATTTTCCACGTGATGATTTGGCCGACGGTGTCTTTATGGCGCGACTAAACGCCTTGAATTTCTGATGTATGACGGAAGCGTCAGCCCCACCTGTCTGCTTATGCAAAAGCAAAAATCTCAGCACGAGCGTTTTATCCGTGGTCCTGGCTAGGTCCTGTTTCACTTAATTTAGGGGTGTAGGGTGTGTATGCTCGCCTCATCTTTAACAGCGGGAAGCTTCTCCGTGGTTTTAGAAGTGCCAGCCTCTTTCATGTCTAACACTTTTGCTCACACCTCCTTTACGACATTAAGTAGGGGTGAAGATGGTGGATATCCCTGTCATTAAAAAGACTGAAATGTATTTGACCACAGAATACCTTCGAGAGATTTAAATAAGTGATGCGGACCATAAAGACCTATGAGCAAAGTGTATTATGCAGAATTATGTACAGAAAAAGTCCTTAGGAACCAGTAAGTTAAAAAGGGACATTTTTCTAAAATCTCACGTATATATCAATGTCTCTGACTGCCTCTGGCCTGGGAAGTGAGCTCTGACTTCGGATTGGTTACTGAATAGAGAAGGTGTGTGTAGGATGCTTGTTTGAGGTGGGGGGTGGAAGCGGTTGTTTAATCAAATTTATTTCTAAAATAAGTCCCAAATAAATGCCCCTTATTTCGATACACGCACTCCTGGCTGCGGCAAGGCGCCTGGAGCAGGCAGAGGAAGCCTGAGATCCGGTCAGGAGTGAATGTGGGAAGCTCTTCAGCGGGACCCGGAAGTGCTCTGCTTAGAAAAAGCAACCTACCGCTGCTGGAGGTGCCGGGGATCGAACCCGGGGCCTCGTGCATGCTAAGCACGCGCTCTACCGCTGAGCTACACCCCCGACTGCCCGAGCGCTCCTTCGCTTTCCTTCTGCCGTCATGCCTCATCTGTGTTCCTGGGATTTAACGAGCAGCAGGCGAGGTGGACAGTGAATCTGGCTGCGGGGCAGAAGAAAGCAGCGTTGAGACCCCGGGCCGGAGGAGACGGAGGCGGGCGCCGCCCGGGTCCCTGCCCCGCGGGGCCCACACGGCGTGAGCGAGCAGCGTGGACGCGCGCGGGCCGGCGGGCGCAGGGCCCAGGGAACCGAGGCGCGAGGAGTCACTGCTTCCTCGGGTTCCGGGGAAAGTGTTTGAAAAACGACGGGGCTGCCTCAGCCCGGTGCAAAGGCCGCTGACTTCGGGGCGCCTCCAGCGCGCTCTGTGGTCCTCTGGGAAACTCTGGCAAACTCACTAAGACGTCTGAAAATAGCAGACACCCGCGCAGCCTCGGTCGCACCTTCCTCTGGCGCCGCGCCGCCCGCCTGACACCGACGCCGGGCCCGCGCCCCTTCGCACCGCCAGCGCGCCGCGCCGCCCGCCGAGTTCCGAGTCCTCCCGCGAACTCGAATTCCCTCCAGGGCAACGTCCAGACACGGGCGCGACTCTGCGGCCGGGCTGGGGCCGAGGGTCCTCCAGGCTGAAATAAGGGACCTAACACCTGCTTCCGTAGAACGAATTTGCAGATACACAGCCACCTGCCGTGCAAAAATACTTCTGAGGACGGTCAGTAGGAGGCACCGAAGGGCCTGGGCGAGATTGAGGACGCAGTAACGAACGGGGTGCGGGCGCTCAGAGAAACGAGGCGCACCGCAGTTTGGAACTAGGAACGTGCATACCTCGCTTGAAAGGGTGGAAAGCCCGGGAGAACGTGGCCCATCCCCCAGGAGGGAATTAGCCCATTCTACAGGTGCGGCCATGTTCTGTTTTCTTTTTTAATAGGTAATTTCAACATTTTTTGGGTTCGCTTATCCTGCTCCTATATCTTGGGATCAGGCTCCAGCTCTTACTTTTTCAGGGAAAGCACTTTATGGATTCTCCTTCTCCTTCTCCTACCTCTTCCTTTTCCTCTTCTTCCTTCTTCTTCTTCCCCTTCTCCTTCCTTTTCCTCTTCTTCCTTCTTCTTCCCCTTCCCCTTCTCCTTCTCCTTCCTCTTCTTCTTCCTCTTCTACTTCCTCCTCTTCCTCCTCCTCCTCCTCTTCTTCTTTCTTGTTTTTTGGCAGGAGAGGTGCTGGGGATTGCAATCTTCTTAAAAGTACAATTTTTGGGGTCGGAGATTTAGCTCAGTGGTTAAAGTGCTTGCCTTGCAAGCACGACGGCCGAGTTTGATCCCCAGCACCAAAAAAAAAAAACAAAAAAAAAAGTACGATTTTTTTATAGTTCTTATTTGTCTTCTTTTCATCTATCTTTTATTCCTTCTATCCTGCTTATATAGGGGAAAAATTTAACTTCCAACTTGTTAGATGTCAGATACACCGGATTCGTGTTCCCCAAAATTGAAGAACAAATTCTAAGAAACAACAGAGGTTAAGAGTAGGAAAGATTTATTGAAAGAAATAGCTCCTGAGAGACAGGAGGGGACCCGAAAGTGGGCTGCCAACAAGCCCACTTCTCAGAGGAAGTTTTATAGAGCAAAATCACAAGGTGGGTACGTGGGTCCAAACCATGATCAACCAATATTACAGGTGTAGCCACTTAGATAATACTGATCCGATGGGGAAGCACGTCATGTAGCACATGTACATGGAAAGAACAAAGACCTCTTCAGGAAGGGATGGATCAGGAGGTCCTGGGTACCCACTTGGGTGACTGATGTCTAGGTGGGCATCCAGGACCAAGTGGTGCTAATTACAGTAACTTCCAAGTTACTGCTTATCCTTTAGGGTAACATGTAGGCCTGGTCATTACATCTTTATCTCGAGCCCTGGCTTTTGACAGATGCACCTCCAGCCACAGTTCTGATCTCTTTGTTTTTCTGCTGACTTCTTCGACAGCCCAGTCCCTTTCTGACGGTATATTAATTTCTATCTAACTTAACTACTATAATACTACCTCAATTTGCAATGTCATTTTTTTGTTTTCCTAAACCCAGAACATTCCTACAGCCTTTCTTTGTCTGTTAGGGCATCTGCCGTGTCACTTGAAGACCACAAGTCCTCGGATCTCATGTGTCGAAGGGCGTCCTTCTTCCTGGGGCTGTTGCTTGGGGCCAGGCGGCTGCCTACCTCTCGCTGTGAGGGCCTGCAACAGCACCACTGGACCAGTTCCACGAGGGCGCAGAGCCCCGCGTTCCCGCTGGACCTGCTTTCCCATTATCTCTTTACTGAATCCTTTGGGAAGATTCCTGCTTTTCAGTGATTTACAAGCGACGAGTTAGTTGTGTGGGTGCTTCGGTGGTCTCAGAGCTGCCAGCAAGGGTTCTCTGTGCCACGTCCCGACCCTCCAGCGCTTCCAGCTTTCCCCGGCGGATTCTGACGTCACTTCCTGTGGATGAACCCCGGCACTCTGCCCTTCCTGTAAGTGTGGCCAAGGCAGAGATAAGGTGAGGATACAGGGTGGGCGTTTCCTGGCTGGCACAACCCTTGCGAGACAAATGGGAGTGAAAATTTGTGGCTTTGCATCACCGTTGAGCCAAATGTGAAGCCAAAGTATTCAGGGGAAAATCATATCTACTGGATAGGTGTTCTGTTGTTACTCTCTAAGCAATGCAGTATAGCAACTTCTTACATAGGATTTAATAGTACGAGTTACCTAGACATGATTTAAAGTATATGGGAGAACATGTGTAGGCTGTATGCAAATAGTATGCTCTTCTTTTTGTGATGGGATGGGACCATCTGCGGGTTTCGGTATCCATGGGGCTCCTGGAACCGGTCTCCCTCAGATACTCAGGGACAAATGCATTGAAAAAAAAAAAAAAGTTGTATCTTCAAACGCAAAAAACTGTGGTAAGTGAAATGATAGCCCCCAAATAATGTAGATCCTAATCTCTGGAACACATGGTAAGAGTGAGTGATGATATGATTACATTCATGATTTTGAGAAGACAAAACTCATCCTGCCCAGATGGGCACCAAGTGTCACTGCACGGTCCTTAGGAGAGGGAATAAAGAAGAAGATGTGTGCCTCCCCTACACCTCTGCAGGGAGTGTGGCCCACTGACACCAGAGATCAGCTCCAGGAGACTGCTTCTGGATTTCTGACCTCTGCAGCTGCACGAGGAAAAGACGTGTGGCTTCACGCCTGAAAGTCTGCGCACCTCCGTCCAAGCACGTGAAGCTCATGCACACACTTCACCTCAGCATTGCATCCAGGACAGCTGGGAGACTCATTCTTTGCCAGTGGTACACATAAGTTGCATTTCCCAGCATCCTTAGAGATGCTTATTATTAGCCACATTTTCCATTTTTGCCATTCCATGGATGTAGAATTTTGTGTTGCTGTTCATTTAATTTGCTCTTATTTGTAGTGAGGTTCAACATCTCTTCATATTGCGAGCCATTTAGGAATCCCTTTTCTGAGTTATTAACTTGGCCCATTTTCCTCATTTCCTCTTCCCCCATGTGTTTTTAGATTTTTGTGTGTTTACTACTTCTTTTGCAGGGGATCTTTTTATGGAATATATATTAACCCCTTGTCAGCTTTAGTCGTTGCAAATATTTTCTCCAAATTGATTATTGTTCTAATGCTGTCTGAGTCATTCTTTGTTGAGTGAAAACTGCTCTGGTTTGATGTGTCCCCTCAAAAGTTCATGTATGGAAACTTAATCCTCAGAGTCATACATCAGTGGAATTTAGAGCTGAGGCCTTTGGAAAATAATTAGGATTAGATGACAGTGTGAGGGTGTCCCCATGATGACATTGGCAGCTTTATAAGAAGAGGGGAGACCTGAGCTAGCCCCTTGCTCATCCCCTGAGCGTCCCACACCATGTTGCAATGCAGCTAGAAGACCCTCACCAGAGGATGCAATGAATGTCCTCAGCTGTCCCAGCCTCTAGAAACATAAAGCAAGTAAGTTTCCTCATAAATTACCATTTCCACTACTTTCTTACAGAAACAGAAATGGACTCAACAAAACCCACCACTTTTCATGACAGAAATACGCATTTTCAGCCTGATGTTTGTTCTTGGGTCTCACTTTTGAAAAATTTTAGCAGTTATGACTGACCGCAAGCTGTAATGGACCCTCCAGCTTCCCAGCAATTCATTTCTAGGAGTACACTGTGTGAACCTTGTATGGCCTTTCTGGTCTCATAATGGGTCAGAGAACTCCTCAGAGTCACACAAAACAGGATCAACATTCTCTGGGGTCCTGAGCGAGGGAGCCTTAAGAGGCTGAAAGTCAGAGCTGTGTCAGGAGGCCACGCTAGGCCAGCAGAGCTGCACACAGCCAGAAGCAGACACCAGCAGAATGCAGTGTGATGGTGGGCATTTCACGTCACATGGCAGAGAGGCCCCGGAGTCCCAGACCCACAACAGGACAGAGTGGTTCAGGGTCACGTTGCCCCCAATTTTTAATAGATGAGGCTAAACAGTACATTAGCTCCAGCCGAAAAAGAATTATAAGCCCTAGAGAAGCCAAAACATGAACCCAGAATACAGCAAGAGTAATGAAACAGGCCCACACGGAGCAGCTGAGACAGGCAGATACGCTGCAAGTGACTGGCACTTCTTCCCACCTGCTGTGACATCCATCAACCCAAGCTGGGCGTGCCCTCGCAGCCTGCTGCGACCCCACGGCACTCACTGTACAGAAACTACAGCGAGAGAGGTTGTTTCAGTTACGCGTTGCTGAGACAAAATACCCAACACCCAAAGTTAGAGGAGGAACGGTTTATTTGGCTTACAGTCCGGGGGCTATCATTTCACTTAGCACAGTTTTTGGGTTTGGGGGCTTTTATAGAGCGCAGGGCGGAGACTGACGAGGGTCCAAGCGCACACGCCGGCCGCCGAGGCGCGGTGGCTCTCCGTCGGACCTGGGTCATCTGCAGTCTTCTGTCCGCTGCGACGCGTGCCTTCCGACGCCCGACCCAGCGTGGCGGCGAGGACCGAGTCAGGGTGGACCAGAGCCGGGACGGCGTGGACGCCGCTCGGAACCGCCGCGGGTCGGAGCGGCCGAGTGGTTAAGGCGATGGACTGCTAGTGCGCTGTGCTGCGCCGCGTGGGTCGAATTGCGCCCTCGCCGTCCCCAGGTTTTCCTCGCCCCAGTGGGCGGCGATCAGGGAGGTGGATGCCTGACCCGCCGGTGAGGACCCGGCGCCCGCGGCCAGAGTGAGCCCCGGTGGGAACCTCCGGAGGGCGGGAGTCTCTCACCTCTTCTCTCTCCCTCCTGCCGAATTGCTCTTGGCTAGGAGCAAAGTGCGGCCACCGCTACAGTCAGATCTCCTCCCTTACGGCGCTGGAAGGCGGGCAGAGTGCACGCCCCAGTCTTGCTCCGGAATTTGAGCGAGCCTTCTCGTGTTCGCCGTGGGGGAGACGCCGGCTAGCACACGTCACTCGCCTTCGCTGTGTGCAGCTTCTTCCTGCCGCGCCCAGGCGACGGAGGCCTTTAAAACAGACAAACAGACGAGGGTGCTGAATTTTGTCAAATACTTTTTCTGCATCTATTGAGATGATCGCATGGTTTTTATCCTTCACTTTATTAATGTGTGTGTCCCGTTTATTGGTTTGGATGGATTTCAGAGTCTGTTTTCATTTCCTCAGGAAACCATCCACCATTAACTTCCCAGGCCGCAGGTCTGGACACCTCTTCTCCAGGCAGCCGCTCATGTCCGAATCCTGAGTTGGACCTTTTCTCCGAAGAAGGGTCAAAGAAATACTGTGCGGAATGGAGCCCAGTGGCAAGGAGGGCTTTTTTCAGGACGATTGCGACAGGACAGAGTCAACCCTAGATGCAACAGAAGCAGCTGGAGGTGTATAGCCGATCAGTGGGTCAAGAAGTGGGTATCAGGGTGGCGGATTCGGATTCTTGTTAAAACTGGGCTGGATGGGCCAAGAGTGAGAACTAATTCAGAAGAGGGCTCAGAAGCTTGAGAAATTTTGGTAGAGGATGGAGCCCTTGTATGGCACCCTCTCTCAGGAACCCTCTACTTTCTAAGGGTGAGGGTAGGGGTCTCAGGCATTCCCAGACTGCCCCTGCCCGCTGCAGCTGGCCCTGGGCAGGGCTGGGTCGCTACATACAGTCAGGTCTTTTCTATGAGAACCTTTTAGAGCATCTAACAAAACTCATTGCTCCACTTAGTGGCTACCTCTGACCACACAGCTACCTCGACCTGCAGTTGCTACCCATACGGGTCGTGGGTGGAGGTGGCATGCAGTGTCCACCCCGCGCCCTTCCCTGGCTCTCACTTCCCCAGCCACCGCGAATGTGCAGGTGAGAGAGGCGACAAGGAAGCCCCAGAACCAGGGAGGGGCTGGTTGAGGTAGGGAGTGTGCCTGGAGGTTTTGGGTAGTCTGAGCTCCTGGCTTTGAGCTAGGACAAGTTCATATCTGTTGATGGATGTTCTCACAGTGATCACACCATTAAATTCTGCCCTTTTTGAGAGTTGGTCCTCCCTTCTGCTACTATCATTTCGTAAAGCTGCAGGAAGATGGCTGGGACTCTGGGATGCTGTGAAGAGTCGACCACAGGCTGGAAGGGCTGGGTTACAGCATGCCACGCAGTAAGGGAGGGATCCAGCTGCTCAGGAAGGGGGAGGACTGTGGGTGAGACCTCCTCACGGAAGCATCAGGAAGGTGGAAAGAAGGCAGGACCACATGCGCTGAGTCAACATGGTGAGAAAGGGATTTTCCTGTGCCATTAAATTAGAACCATCACAACAATACACGGAATGTCATCGAGAGCCCGTTGTGGGACTCAAAAGGCTGTTTTCATCAATTCAGAAAGCTCAGCTTGGTACAGATCCTCTGTGTAACCAGAGAAAATTCATAATATGAGCTAATGAAATATTTATGGCTTAATGGGTTTTTTGACTAGAAGGAAATCTGAAAGAAGAGCACTAGGTTGACAGCAGAAATTTCACTTGTGCAAATTATGGGTACTTCATTGTTTCTCATTTCTCTGTTCCTTTCCTGCTGGGGAAATCCATCCTCCTCTCTCCAACTGCGCCAAGGCCAGGCACACTCCCCACTTCCACCCAGCCCCTCATTATGGCTGCCCTCACCTGCACTCAGAGTTGGCAACTGAGCAGAGGAATGAATTTTGTCAGGTGGTCTAAAAGGTTCTCTCTCAAGAGGTCCCACCGAGATTTGAACTCGGATCGCTGGATTCAAAGTCCAGAGTGCTAACCATTACACCATGGGACCAATAGTGCAATGGCAATGGAGAGGCATAGGTGTGCTGAGATGGCGCCTCAAGGACCTTTGCAGCAGCTCCTGCAGGGAGCTGGGTCAGGGCTCCGAAAAGTCCTGCAGCCGCAGAACAGAGGCCTGCAGAACTAAACTCAGGGCCACCGCGGCTCATTTCTGGGAACAGGCAGATTAGGGTTTCATGGAGACCGAAGCTGTGCACAACTTGGCGGCCTCTTCAAAGCAAAGGAATAATTGCTATAAAAACAAATGTAGATATGGCCACTCCAAGGCCCACATGATGCATCTGAGGATAACACTGGAGTACAGAGAGGCAGCTGTCTGAAAGTATTTCCAATATATAAAATATACTAGAAATATATATATGAATCTTACAATTTGTGTGTGTGCACGCCAAGGATTGAACTTAGGACCTTGCGCTCACTAGGCAAGCACTCTAACCACTGAACTAAATCCCTAACCCCAAATTTTGCAAACTTTACAAACACAGCTTTTACACAGCGACCCCTCCCAAGGTTGTGGAAAGGGCTGTAGAAGTAAGAACTACTGACACGGCGAGACTCGATCATACTACTCTGAATGCACTTTGCCAGTATGATCTCTAACTCAACGGCTTTTTTTCTAAAATATCAAAAAGCCATCCTACAGAAAAAAAATACATATATATAAGAATAATCATTGTAATATTTTGCAATATCAGAAGTTTGGAAATGTGCCATTGTATTTAACTGACGTACTATATAGCACTAAAAAGAATGGGCTGGGGCTGGGGATTTAACTCAGTGGTTAGAGTGCTTGTCTAGTACTAAGGCCCCAAGTTCAATCGCTGGCAACACACAACACACACATACATAAAGAATGGGCTAGACTTTTGTGCTCACATGTTGACTCTACATTTTCTAGGAAAAACTTCAGTTTAAGACAAATAAAAGTTATTTGCTGAATAGTAAGACAGTGTACTACACATTTTTGTAAATTATAATTTGCGAGCTTAAACATTCATTTTTATTAGAGTGGAAGAATAGACACCAAACAGCATAAATTTTTCTGATATATTAAGAATTACCTCTTGGTTCTTAGAACACAGAAAAGGTAAATGCTGCATGTTGACACACGGAGGAAAGCAAGAGGAGGCTCCAACTCAGTCTTTTGAAGGTCTAAGACTCTGACACCCAATAAAACAATTTATGCTTAATTTCATTGGGTTTAGCAACTCACTGAAGGCCATTCACAAATCCCTGGGTAAGAAACGTTTATTTACACATTTGAGAGAGAGAGAAGTGTTCTGATGTTTCAAAGCCTCTCGGATTGGAAAAGTAAAAATGTGAGTAATCCACACAGAGACCGAAAAAGGACAGAGAACAGGGAAGGGACCCTTTCAACAATATGCCTAGGGCATGTTAATTTAAAAATATTTTATTGGTACATGCTTGCAGTAAAGAACGGTAACAGTTATCCCGCGGCGTGTCACTTGTGCGCTCTTGGGCAGGCTGGTGAGGATATGTACCGGACTTGGCTGGGCTGGGGGCTCCTGCGCCTCGACCTGGGCTGCCTCTACGGCGCCCCGTGCATCTCTACACCCCTGCGCACCCCTAAATATGCCTCCTCACCCCTGCACATTCTTACACATCTGCACACTCCCTCCACACCCCTGCACGTTCTGGCACACCGCACACTCCCAACCCTTGCACTTTCTCGCACACCGCACACTCCCTCCACACCCCTGCACTTTCTCGCACACCGCACACTCCCTCCACACCCCTGTACTTTCTTGCACACCGCACACTCCCTCCACCCCTCGGCACATTCTCACACCCGCACACTCTCTTCACACTCGCACACTCCCTCCACACCCCTGTACTTTCTTGCACACTCGCACACTCCCTCCACACCCCTGCACGTTCTGCCACACCGCACACTCCCAACCCTTGCACTTTCTCGCACACCGCACACTCCCTCCACACCCCTGTACTTTCTTGCACACCGCACACTCCCTCCACATTCCGGCACGTTCTCGCACACCCGCACGCTCCCCGCGCCGCGCATGCTGCTGAGAGCGCAGGTCCCCGCAGCCCCGCCGTGGGTTCCCCTAACTCCGTGCAGCGGTTCTCAGGGCTCGGAAAACCCGCCCAGACTGTGCGGGTGCCGAGGCCGTTTCCCGCGAGGGTTCCGCCCGGGGCACAGCGGCGGCAGGGCAGTCGCTGGCGGGAGTGAGCCGCAAGGAAAGCCTGGTCTCGAGCTTCTCCCAGCCCTGGACGGCAGAGAGAGGCGCGGAAATCCCCAGAAGCGACGGAGAGGGGTCCCGGAAGGTCTGCGTTGCTCTTCCGCGTTTGTTTTCTGTCTCCAGGGTGGTTTATCGCGGTGGCACGAAAACCCAGAGCAGCACCTCCCGACGCCACTCTCACCATGACTTCTGTCGCTAGGACGGCGTATCCCTGGCGACCGACCAGCGAGCTCTCCAACGACCCAGCTGCGCCCGCCACGGCCGCCGCGACCACAGAGACGACCTTTTCTTCAGGGCGCCCAGAGTGGACCGGAAGTGCAAGGCCGGCAGCGCGTGCGCGGGAGGCACTTCCGCCGGGAGAGGGCTCGGCTGCTGCCGCGACCCCGGCGGCTCAGGCCGGGTAGGAGGCCCCGGAGCCCGCGGCGTGGGCGCTCTCCCGCCCGACCGGCTGCGGAGCCCCGTCTCCCGGCGGCCCCTCCTCGGGGTCCCCGTGTAGGCTGTGCGCTCTGGCCCGGGTGACCGGTGTTCTGTCGCGCGAGTGTCCCGTCGCTCCAGAGGGACCGGCCTGCATTGTGACGCGAACGAGTCCGCCGCAGCGCGTCGCCTTAGGTCTGAACCTGCGTGCCAGAGACGGAGACCAGAGCTCGGGGGCGGGAGGCGAGGGCGCGGGCGCAGAGAGCCTCCCGGGCGGGATGGAGGCCGGCGGGGCTGCGGGGCAGCAGGGGGACGTCGTCCAGGTGACGGTGAAAGAGGAGGACCCCAGTTGGGACTGGGAGCCCTGCCAGGCGCGGGGCGTGTTGTGCTCCGGGGAGCTCTCTCGGCAGCGCTTCAGGCAGTTCTGCTATCAGGAGACCCCTGGGCCCCGGGAGGCGCTGCGCCGGCTCCGCGAGCTCTGCAGACAGTGGCTGCGGCCCGAGACCCACAGCAAGGAGCAGATCCTGGAGCTGCTGGTGCTGGAGCAGTTCCTGGCCATCCTGCCCGCGGAGCTGCAGGCCTGGGTGCGCGCGCAGCATCCTGGGAGCGGGGACGAGGCGGTGACTGTGCTGGAGGACTTGGAAAGGGAGCTGGATGAGCCTAGGCAGCAGGTGAGAAGTGGTGGTGCTACCTTCTGTAGAGAATTTGAGTGCACGGGTCCAGAATGAGGTCAGTGGGATGGATTAATGTCGTTCCGGTAGCTGCAGAATCTGGCTTTGAGTACACATTTCTTATTTCATCGCGGTGTAGATGAATAGACTTTTGCTTATAACAGTCTTCGTGTGATAGCTGATCCAAATGAGTAGGTGACGTAACCAATTGGAAAACCTTGTCCTGTTGCTTGCAGTAGAAATTTTATTTAATGATTGTAAGATTTCAAGAAATATATTAGGTAAATTTATACACTACTGTTTTGTGTATGTATCTCTTGTTATGAAACCTACTTTCACCATACCTGAAAATAAATCAGCATAAGAATATGAGAAACATCTAGGAGAGAAAAACACAGAAGTTCCTAGAGGCGGGTACGGTGCCACACACCTGTAGTCCAGCAAGTTGGAAGGCTGAGGTAGGAGGATCACAATTTCGAGGCCAGCCTGAGCAATTTAGAGAGACCTTGTTTCAAAAAGTAAAGAAGGCAGGGGTTGTGGCTTGGTGGTAGAGTACTTGGCTAGGGAGTAGAACACTCTGGGTTCCATCTTCAGTACCTCAAAGAGAGACAAGAGACAGAGAAGGGGAGGTGGGAGAAATTTAGTGGAAATGTCAGGAAAGATCTGGGTTGATTATATGATAGGATGTGTCACTAATTAGTACCTAGAATTGTTAGTATGTGGAGTGTTATGAATCCACTATTCTATGAAGATTATTAAGTCTTTTACCATTATACTAGAGTCAACAGAGTAATTTTAGAATACCATGGATATTGCCAGACACGTTTCAATAATGATACTGTCTATATATTTATCTGCTGTGTTTGAAGATCTTCTGGGGTTGAGGATTTAGCTTAAGTGACAGCGTGCTTGGCTAGCAAGCACAAGGCCCTGAGTTCAATCCCTGGCACCCTCCCCCCGCTCAAAGGGGAACTTCTGTGTATGCATTTTGATTTGTTAAAACATGTGTTTGTGGAATGAAGAATGTTTAAAATGAGATCAGTTTAATGCTGAAATTTTCTGGCTTTTACATTAGTTTTTTTCAAAGTTGTTTTGGGCTACCAAGTAAGAACACTGAATTCAAAGTATCTGATTGTAGATAATACAGCAAATCATAAAGACATGTAATATTGTACATCATGCCCATTTCCCTCTGCCTCCTTCTGTTTGGCTCTCTTGGCTATACACTGTCTTGGAAGTGATTAATTGCATACCCCCCATCTTTGTGCATTTTTTGCTAAACTTTTTTGTATTCCAGAAAGTGAGCAAGGTGAGGGGTCCACAGTGCCATGGAAGCGTGTTGGTGGTAACATTTCTGATAGTGTAAAAGAAGAAAAGCTTTGACAATTGGAGAAAAGCTTTAAATTATAAAATGCTTGGAAAGAAATGAAAGAACCTGTGACACTGTTTGTGCAACCAGCATGAAGAAGTCAATGCTATGTATGATTAGGAGCAGTACTGGGAATAAAAGAAAGTTATCTAACTGGAACAGCCATCAGTGCTACAAAATCCATTAGAACAAGGTATACAGAAGTGGAAGAAGTGGGACATTTATTAAGTGTGTGGGTTGTCAAATACCAAAGAAGTTGCACTGTAGTGTGTCCTTTCTCAAAATTAAAGCCTTAAGACAGTGTTGGTGAACCTGTGGCACTTGTGCTGCAGCAGACACAGAGCCTTCTCTGTCAGCTTGTGAGCCAAGCCTCCCCAGCAGCTGAGTAGATAACAGTGCTCATGGAGGCCATGCACATTCTTGGAAAGAAGTAGTGACACCAGGTGATAACATCTTGAGCCACGGTCTGAGCTTTCACATGGCTGGTCAGTGGGCTGCATAGATAGATAGATAGAGTACCCTAACCCTAACCCTAAGATATATATATATCTGTCTGTGTATATATTTCCTTGTACTGGCTGTGAGTTTTTTTGGAGAGCGGGGTGCTGGGGATCGAAGTCAGGGCCTTGGGATTGTTAGGCAATCCCCACTGAGCTAAATCCCCAGCCCCATGGCTGTGAGTTTTAATACATTTTTTATTAATACAAGATTTTAGCTTTGAGTTTTCTTGTGAAAATTTAAAATTTAGTATCTAAGATTTAGCAAAGAGATGTTCTAATTAAGAGACTAAGATTCTTCTTTTTTTTTTTTTTTTTTTTTTGGTGCTGGGGATCAAACTCAGGGCCTTGTGCTTGCTAGGCAAGTACTCTACCATTTGAGCTAAATCCCCAACCAACCCCAGGGGACTAAGATTCTTTCAATTTTGTGCTGTCTCCCTGACACATTTGAATCTGCAGCATGTTATTTAGTTGTTTGTGAAGAATATATGAAAACAAGAGGAAGGATATACATATATATATATTTTATATATATATATATAAACACACACACACACACACACACATACACACGCACGCACGCTCGGACTGGCTGTGATTGTAGCAGAAGCCCCACAAGGTAGGAAATGCACTCATGTGTCTTTTTCAGACAGGCCAAGAGCTGGTGATCAGAGGAACATTGCCCCCTTGTGTTGGTGGTCAGCAAATTCAAGAGAAACCCCCCTGAGAATCACTGCCATAGAGTGTAGATTCAGTGACTATCCAGTTCTTTAGTGTTAACTAATATTTTTGGTATAGGGATAGATTTGTGTTGGGTGCTTCATTTTTTTTTCTTTTAATTTTGTGTTTTTGTAGACTCCAAGTCTTGAACACCAAAAAATGACTACAGCAAAAAAAGCAAAACTGAAAACAGATAGTGGAAGATCATTCCAAGAGGCCTGGACAGAGTCATTTGGAGTAATGGAACACAATGGGAAAGCATTATGTATTCTGTGTAGTAAAAGTGTTGTGTGTCGCACATCAAGTGTTAGGCGACACTTTGACACCAACCACAAAAATGTTGCCGAACTTGGCAAAGCTGAAAGGAAAGAATTTCTTAAAGGACAATTGAGAAAATATCATTCCCAGTATCTTAGTTTTTGCAACTGTCTTTCTAAAACAAATCATCTGACAGCTGCCAGCTTTCAAATTTCACTGAGCATAGTAAAACATTGTAAGCCCCTCTCTGATGGGGATTTTATCAAAATGGCCATGTTGTCTGGGAGTAATTCCCTTTTTCATGATTTCCCAAACAAGGACAAAATTATACAGCGCATCTCTGAGATGCCACTTAGCAGAAATACTGTTAAAGATCGAGTCCTGCGCATGGCAAGTGATGTTAGTCAGCAGCTCAGCACTGATTTGCAGAAGGCAGCCTGCTACTCCATGTGCTTATGTGAAAGCACAGATATAAATAATCGTGCAAAGTTAGCAGTAATTTTGCGTTATGCTGTTGGTGACATCATGAGAGAAGAGCTGGTGAAACTGGTGTCTTTGCCTGGAAGAACTCAAGGGATAGATATCTACAATGCTGTGATGGAGGCTTTTTTGTCACAAGACATAAGACCAGAAAAAGTGGTTTCAGTTACTAGTAATGGGGCACCTTGCATGGTGGGGGCCACATCTGGTTTCATACAGTTCTTTGTTAAAGAAGCAAAACATCCAGTCATTGAGTTTCATTGTATTATACATCAAGAAGCTCTTTGTGCCAGGGAAAGCAGCAAAAAATTAGATGATATCCTTAAAGATGTCACAAAAATGGTGAATTACATCATGGCTCATGCTCTTAATTTTCAGCAGTTTCAAGAACTTCTTGCTGAGGTTCAGGCACAGTATAATGCTTTACTTGTGTATAGTAATGTCCAGTGGTTGAGCAGAGGACGACTCCTAGAGAAATTTGTAGCCTGCTTGGATGAAATTAGGCTGTTTATGAATGAAAAAGGACAGGACTATCCGCAGCTCACTGATATGGCCTGGCTTAATAACCTCATGTTTTTTACAGATTTTACACTACACTTCAGTGTACTGAACCAAAAACTACAAAGTGTAGGGAGAACAGCAGAACAGATGTTTTGTGATATCAAAACTTTTGAGAGAAAACTGCAGGTTTTTGAAAGAGACCTTGAAAGTGGGCAGCTAAAATATTTTCCAAACCTAAAAATGCATTTAGAAAATTCTACATTTGCAGACAATCCCACAAGGTATCGAGAAATCTACAAGGAATTTTCTGGCATTGTAGCGACTGCAAAGGAGAATTTTAGTAAAAGATTTTTGCAGTTCCATAAGATGGAGACAACCTTGTGTTTTCTTACTTCTCCAGATAAAGCCAAATTTGAAGAAGTTGATCTTTCCTGCTTACATTGGTTAGATTTTGGAAATCTGGAAATGGAGCTATTGGAATTTCAAGAAAGCTCTATCTGGAAAAATAAATTCTATGACCTGCGTGCAACACTTGAGAAAATAGAGTGTGAAGGGATGACAAAGGACAGCACAGTTGGTAGTTTTGAAAATGAAATCCTTAAAGTGTGGAACTCTTTGCCAAATAATTTTAAGTCAATGAAAGCACTTGGGATTGCTTTTCTTACTTTGTTTGGATCATCTTATGCTTGTGAGCAGCTGTTTTCCACTTTTAATTATATCAAATCTGATGCAAGAAACAGACTAACAGATGACCTGAGTGCTGCATATGTTGCTCTCAAACTAACGAAGTACGAGCCAAGGTTTGACAGATTATCAGCATGCATACAACAACAAAGATCACATTAATTGTGCAAAAGCACGCCAAATGTGAACTTTCACCTTTCAATAAAAAGCTGTATCATTGAAAGCTCTGTTACTGTGTTTTTCTTTTAAGATGAAAGATGTCAATTTATGAATTTTTTTTCTAAAATCTCAGTATTCAGGTTTAATTGCAGTGTTGGCACTTTGCAATAAGTAAGTGGGTTTTGGGTTGCAGTTTGGGCACTCAGTCTATAAAAGGTTCACCATCACTGCCTTAAGATGTGAAGACCTTAAAAAACCTGAAAATACTGAAGAAGTGCCTTCATTTAGTAGAAGTAGCAGCTAGTTTAGTGACTTCAGGAACTGGGTTCCAGCCTCAGTATCACAAACAAAAAGGACATTTTATTGTCAAATACAGAAATATAGGATAACCTTTGATTATTTGTTTTTGTTTGTTTTTCTGAGACAGGGTCTCACTATGTAGGTCAGGCTGGCCTTGGATGTACTATATAGCCCAGGCTGACCTCAAACTTGCAGCAATCCTCCTGCTCAGCCTTGTGAATCCTGGGATTACAGGCATGCACCACCACACCTCTCCTATTATTTAGTATTTTCAATGTATGTAGGTAGGTTAAATACATCAGAACATACAGATCAATAGTATTTTGTGGTAATTTACGTGTGTCACAACTTTATTTCTAGACTTCAAATTGACCAGTGAATAACATTTTTAACATAGGATTAAAAACATTTCTGCATTATAATTGACATACTCATTTAGTGGCAGCTTCTCCTGTTATAGAATCACTTGTATCTTTTTTTAAAAAACAAGGTTGACTTGTTTTGAATTGCCATAATTCTTTCCATTCTTGATTTGTCACTGTTTGGCATTGAAAATCCCCACAGCCCAGAAGCGTAATTTCCAAACAATAAGCTCTTACAGACTTACTTTTTCCTGTGCCAGATCCAGACAAATTCCTATCTGAATATGTAAGGTGCCAGAGTTCAATAAGAGACGAGTACTCCGAAGGATAAATTACAACAAAAGACTTGAAATATTGTAACAGAAAAGAATAACCAGTTGGCCAATGGGATTATAAAACTCATTTAATCTTATTAGTAGTCACAAATATGCAAATTGAAACAATATATGGTGCCTTTTAAACCAGAATGTTTTAAAGGTTCCAACATCAGTGAGTTTTAGGATGTTCAGCTGCTGGAGTGATGATTTATATTACTGGTAGGAGTATTTATGACTGTGTTGGAAGTATGTGCTGGACATAACCATACTCAATGATCCAGCAGTCCTGTTATATATTTCAGTAGAAACCTGTGAAGACATGTAAGACAGTAAAAATATTTACAACAGCCTTATCACAATTGCCCCAAACTCTAAACAATCCAAATACCCATAAGAGTAGAATGGGGCCGGGGGGTACAGTTCAGTGGTAGAGCAGGTGCTTAGCATAGGCAAGGCCCCAGGTTCAACTCCCAGGATGAAAAAACAAAAATAAGGAAATGGAGTACATGAATTTATTGTGGTATATTTATACAAGTAACTACAATAAGAAGATGTTTGAACAATTACAACAGTGGGGATGAACTTTACAAACATAATTTAACCAAAGAAGCCAGACAAATGAATACCTATTGCATGATTCTGTTTATGTAAAATTCTGAAAGCAAAATGAATCTATTTTGTTAGACATCAAGGTGGTAGTTTCTTTTGTGGAAAAGCTAATACACTCAGGTGGAAGCAGGACTCTGTACTCAGGGCCTAATTGAACAGTCCAGGTCTGTTTTCACTGTGCAGTGTACTAAATCAGTACAGTTCAGAATTTCTGTTCTTAGGGAGATAGTAACTTTTTGTTTTGCTTGCAGTATTAGAATTAGTCATGGAGGTATGATTAATCCTAGAGGCTATTAATTCACTTAAGGCTTTTTTTTTTTTTTTTTTTGAGATGAGATCTTGCTATGTAGTTCAGACTGGCCTTAAACTCACTGTGTAACCCAGGATGGCCTTGAATTCATGGTGCTCTTCCTGCCTCAGCCTCCTGAGTGCTGGGATTACAGGTATGTGCCGCCATACGTGGCTATCTTGAATATTCCTGCCAGATAACTTGTGACTCAGTTTCTCTCCTCATCACTCTCTTCCTTATTTAGTCATATAATCAGTGAAGTAAGACTCTAAGAGAAATCACCTGCTACTTAAAAGTAATAGAAAGAAGTAAGTCAGCAGAACACAGGGAAGCTGAGAGTGGCCAGCCTGGGGTTATTGGAGTAGATAGTACTGTTGGTATCACCAGTACAGATAACTGCTCCCTAGAACCCAAAACATAAAGATAATATAAAACGAATTTCTACCCACTGTCTTAGGAAATACAACTAATTGCTTACTTGCGAAAGAAAATTGTTAAAACCCATGAACTTCATTCAAATGTGTAAATAAATGAATTGCCAGGAAAAACAAACAACTTTAAAGACCAGGGAGATAGCCTTACCTGGACATTAAGGTACCAAAAACCTCAAGATAAAACTAGTATTGACACAGGGCACATCAGTGAAGCAATAGAAAGTACAAAATAGGAGCCATATCAAGAAAAAAGGTGATTAAATTCTATGTGAAAAAATTTAAATATGGACAGATACAAAAACCTACAAAGTCAATATATTAATGAAATTATTTGCAAAATATATCGGGGTAAAACCTAATCTCAGCAGAAATGCCCTAGGTTCAATCCTCAGTACCAGGGGAGGAAAAAACAATTTGATCTACACAATTTTTGTCAACATTTTTTAGAAGGCTTTTAAATCTACGCCAAGATGCTCAACTTCAGTCATAATAAAAGCAAATCAAAACTACGTGGTGGTACCATTTATCATCTGCCAGACTGATGAAAAATCCAAAGCTTGATAACACAGCCTGTTGGTCTGAGAGAAAACAAGCACTGTGTTGCTAATTTGGGTTATGAATAGATTATGTTTTTCTGGAATTCACTGTAAGCTTAAGTTTAATGACCTAGGAAGTCTTAGAGCAACTGAGAGCTAGATGAGGCCAAAACACACAGTAACATATTGATTTAAAACAGTTTGGGTAATTATGAACAGTTAAGAATGATTTTAATTTACTAGTTCAATATTTGATATGCAAATTGGTAGTATATACAGTGTTGACCTGAGAGACAGTTATAAAACTTTCTGGATATGATACACTAATTCCAAATTATTGTTTTTTATTGTTTTCAAAATTTTTTCCTTCAGACTTAGTAAGCCAAGTTTGAGGTATTAGTCAAGATAATGGTGAGGATATTCTAAGTGTTCGTGTTGTTATGAATATTCTAAACATTTCTTTTAATATGCTTTACTAGATCAGGGATTTTTGAGTTTGTAGTTTTACAGGCCCAAAAGAGCCAATATAAACCTATTCTGTAGAAACTTGAGTCTAAAATATTGATACTGAATACCAAACAAACTGAATAAAATAGAAAATGTGGTTGCAGTCTGGAGCTTTAAAAAAAATCCATTACTATATTGCGGAAGGTTCTCTACACAAAATAATGTTCTTAATTAGTAAATGTAAAGATTAATTTGCATCCTGCTTTACATAAAACAGTACTCTCCTTAAGGCTAATCCTGATACTTTTCTCAAAAGCCACACTCTAGCTTTCTGCTCTTTTACTGTATCAGAATTTTTTTGTTCCTGGCTGGAGTTTTCACCTCTCGCCTTTATTTCACAAAGATTGGCTCCCTAACCAAAATCAAACTTTTTCCTTTTGTATGTCTGTAGCCCCTGTTTTCATCTCACACTCTATGGGCTACTTAGGAAATGTACACGCGCGCGCACACACACACACACACACACACACACACGCTTCCCAAATATTCTAATTGCCTTTTTCCTTTATATTTTAGGGTCGTTTTTGTGGCTTTCCATGATGTCTCAAAGCATGGGCAATGATAACTTCAGTAGCTTAGATACTAACGAAGCAGAAATTGAACCAGAAAACATGAGAGAAAAGTTCTTCAGAAGCTTAGCGGTATTATTGGAAAACAAAAGTAATAATACTAAGATATTTTCTAAAGCAAAGTACTGTCAATTGAAAAGAGAAGCAAAAGAGGCTAAAGCAAAGGCAAAAAAAGGAGTCAACTGACTACCGCTGCTTAGCTAGATTTGATGTGATCCTTGTACAAGGAAATGAGAACCTGATTGAGGCTATAAATGGAGAAACAGATGAAGTAGCGTATTATTTACACAGTGAGGACTTATTTGACATTCTGCATGATACACATCTCAGCATTGGACATGGTGGACGTACTCGCATGGAAAAGGAATTGCAAGCAAAATATAAGAACATCACAAAAGAAGTTACCATGCTGTATCTGACACTCTGTAAACCATGCCAGCAGAAAAATTCAAAACTCAGGAAAATTCTAACGTCAAAGCTAATTAAGGGAATTAATTCCAAGTGCCAGGTAGATCTCATAGACATGCAATTGAATCCTGATGGGGAGTATAAATTTATTATGCATTACCAAGACCTTTGCACAAAATTAAGTTTTTTGAGGTCACTAAAATCTAAGAGGCCTAAGGAAGTTGCATATGCTCTTTTAGATATTTTTACAGTTCTTGGAGTACCCAGTGTCTTACAATCCAACAATGGGAGAGAATTTTCAAGTCAGATCATCAAAGAACTCAGTATTATTTGGCCAGAATTAAAAACAGTCCATGGGAAGCCTCATGCTTGCCAAAGCCAAAGTTCTACAGAAGAAACTGAGGAAATCCAAAAGAGGATCTTCTCCTGGATGCAAATGAACAATTCACCACACTGGACTGAATTTTTGTGCTTCATTCAGATGATCCAAAACCAGCCCTATCCCAGAAGCCTGCAGCAGACTGCATGTGAAGATGCATTTAGGTGTGAAGCTAAGCTAGATCTGTCTCACTCTCAGTTAACTGAAGAGCTTGTTACCAGACTGCACAGAAAAGATGAATTAGGCCAGGTCACCAAAGAGCTAGAAAATACTCTTAAGAACCCAGTATGAAGAAAACATTGAGACTGGAACAGATAGTAGTGATATTGAAGAAAATCTTTCTATTACCACTAAAGTGGCTGAAAATCGCCCTCCTGAAAACAGGCTAAGATTTTTATCTTGTGTATTTCCTGAAAAAGAATCCATAGGTGCTAGTAGTTGTGCATCGTGTCTTGGAAATGTCCATGCTCTTCATGGGATGTCTTCTCACCAGAAGGCAGTGGGCTGTGATCACCAGCCCACAGATAACTACTGATAACTGGTAGTCTTTGTTATGAGACCAATACAATGAAAAGGAAACAGGAAATTCAGAGAGGGTTTTCCTGTTCAACCTTTCAAAATGCTAAAGCTCTCTGAGACCATTTTCACCAGACACAGTAGGAAACTGGGTAAGGGTGAGTATCTCCTGTGATGAAAGCAGGGGAAAAGCTTTATTGCACTTTGCTGTGATCTCGATGAATAAGAATTATTTGACAAGCTATTCAAAAGCACATTTTGGCTACCTTCAATGTATTTTCCCTAAAGAAAAGCATGACTCCCACCTTTTCATCAAATTTGAAGTTATAACCTTGAATGCTACCTTGTTTATTGTTTTAGGATGATGAACAGTGTCTCTTTTTATGCATTTCTTGGGAATGAAATCTAAATCTAATCAAAGGGGTGAACTGTGTGATAGTAGGTTTCTACAGAAGAATGAATTTGGTAACAGATGAATTTAAGGTTACTTTGTGTCAATTATATGTAAGTTTGGGTGAAGAGTAAAGGATGTTTTAAGTCAAATAAATACTTAAGGGTGAGGGATGATAAATTTGGTCAGAAGATAGGGCTTTGTATGGGCAGAATTTAGTTGTGAGATTTGAATGGAGAACATGAGATAAGGCCTAGACAGTTTTAAATCAGGCTTTCTGAGGTACAGCCGATGTTTTGAAATATAAAAGTTACACTTGGTTAAAGCTAGTGGTAGGTATTCAAAGTGATCTGCAAACTATTAGTGTGATGGTTTGCAAATTATTTTTAACCAGTCTGAGAGAAGTATAAAATCTGAAGATATGGAAAAAAGTATAGAAACATTTATAATAACTTGACATTGCTGCAACATCCGAGCACATGATTAATGGACTCGTCTTCCTGATGTAGACCAGTTTAGGTGTTGCTAATGGCTCAAGTAGTGCCCTTGTAGTGGGAGTTGCACTAGTCAAATACAATTAAGGTCACATTATAATGTGTGCTGTTTTACATTTAGTTCATTATCTGTAACTTAAAAGTACAGTGGTACTTTGGTTCATGAACTTAATTGATTCTGGAAAGATGTTCATGTGGGAAAGATGGCTGTGGTTGTCTTCATCACCTGATGCAGTTTGCAAACAAAAACAAAATTTTACCGAACACTTCTGTTTGCATACCAAATTGTTTGTAAAACAAAAAAAAAAAATTTGTGAACCAAAGTACCACTATATAACAAGCTGAAAAATGTAAGCATTTATTTATTTTTACAACTTGGTTTAAAATCATCTTTTATTTTTAATCCAGTCTAGTTTTGAATTTGTTTTTTTGACATTGTTAACTAAGGTAGGAAAGGGAAGTTTATATTATTAATTTTTAATCCTAATTTGCAGATGGCGAAACAAGCTTCACTGGACTTTCTTGTCAAGAAGAGACACACCTTCTTGCAATATAGCAGTAGTAATAAAGGAAATGGTAACAATAGAAGTCATCCTGAAGAAGGAAAAGCCAAAAGAGTTCATATGAGTTCTACTCGGAAATATGACCCTTTGTATATTGAGTTTGGTTTTGTAGCTGTAATTGATGGTGAAGTGCTAAAGCCACAGTGTATTATTTATGGAGAAGTATTGGCGAATGAAGCAATGAAACCATTGAAACTTAAGCGACATTTATATTCAAAACATAAAGAAATAAGTTCACAACCAAAAGAATTCTTTGAGAGAAAGAGTAGTGAATTAAAAAGTCAACCAAAGCAGGTGTTCAGTGTTTCTCGCCTTAATATTAGTGCTCTGAGGGCTTCATATAAAGTAGCACTTCCAGTTGCTAAGTCCAAAACACCATATACAATCGCTGAGACGCTCGTGAAAGACTGCATCAGAGAAGTTTGTCTGGAAATGTTGGGTGAATCTGCAGCACAGAAAGTAGCAGCACAAGTACCACTTTCCAATGACACCATAGCTCGCTGCATTCAAGAACTGGCTGATGATATGGAATGGAAGACAGACTTGTAGAACAGATAAAGCTGGCGAAGTACTTCTCATTGCGATTCGATGAGTGCAGAGATATTGCTAATATGATCATTCTTTTAGTCTATGTGAGGTTTGAATGTGATAATGATATAAAAGAAGAATTAGTTTTTTCAGTCTCTTTGCCTACAAACACAACTAGTTCAGAACTGTATGAAGCTGTGAAAAATTATGTTGTTGACAGATGTGGCTTGGAATTTAAATTTTGTGTAGGAGTGTGTTCTTACGGAACGGCTTCAATGACAGGAAACTATTCCAAAACGGTCACCCAGATGAAGGAACTTGCTCCGGAATGTAAAATAACACATTGCTTCATCCAACATGACAGTCTTGCTATGAAAAAAGTATCAGCTGAACTATATAGTGTGCTTACCAACGTAGTAAAAATTGTGAATTATATAAAATCTAATGCGTTAAACTCAAGATTCTTCTCTTTATTATGTGATAATATGGAAACTGATCATAAGCAACTGTTACTGCATGCTGAGATGTCTCAGGGAAAAGTTCTGTCAAGAGCGTTTGAAACACGAAATGAGCTGGTGGTGTTTTCGCAAGGCAAGAAACCTGTTTGGTCTCAACTATTTAAAGACGTGAATTGGATAGCCAGACTTGCTTACTCGTCTGATATCTGTAGTACTTTTAATGACCTTAATGCTTCTGTGCAAGGACAAAAACAAAAGTTAGAAAGTTGGAAAAAAAGAGTTTCTGCGGATTGTTATGACATGTTCCACAATTTAACAACAATCATTAGTGAAGTTCATAATCTCAATAGTGCACATCTACAGAAAGTTATCAACATCTTACAAATTTGTTAGAGTGTCTTGAATTTTATTTCCCATCAAAAGAAGATCCACGTATAGGAAATCCATGGATCCAAAACCCATTTCTCTCATCAAAAGATAATTTGAGTTTAACTGTAGCCCTAACAGGATAAATTGTTTGAGCTAGCTACTGATGAAGGGTTGAAAATAAAATTTGAAAATACAGCATCCCTTGCTTCATTTTAGATGAATGTTAAAAATGAGTATCCTGAGCTTGCTGAGATTGCCTTAAAGTCTCTTCTTTTATTCCCTTCAACATGCCCTGTGAGACAGAGCTCTCTACGTTAAGTGTTATCAAAACAAAACACAGAAACAGTTTAAATGTACGTTATCTTCTGAGAGAGGCACCGTCACTGGTCCAACCTAGATTAGACAAACTAACGAGCAAGAAGCACACTCACTTATCACATTAAAAACTTTTTGAAGTATTGACACATAAGGTGGTCATGCAACTTATGTATTTAGGCATTTGTTGTGAGGAATTTATTATTTCCCTTTCAGCTTTCTGTTTACTATTGTGAAGTACGAAAGTTATGAGTAAAATAGCAATTCTCTGTCTAAACTGCCTATTTGTAAACATTCAGTGAAGAATTTATACAATTTTTATAATTTTCCCATTATATTAATTGAAGTACACTTTTTTATTTGTTGACTAATATTAAAAACTTTATGTTGTATTTTGTATGTCATCTTTACTAGTGTATACTTTAGCATGTTGTAATTGTAGCACAGCTTCCAGGTGGAAAGACCAGATGAGCTCAGTGAAGAGGAGTGAGTTCAGGGTGGAGGATTGGGATTCAGATGCAGTGCAGGGGGTCAGTAAGACATTAAGTTTGCTCAACCGATCCTGTATGGTTAAGCTGGAAGTCAGGGTTAGGTTTGTTTTGTAGATGCCTGGTAACACAATGTATAAATAGCCGAGGTGTAATTGCGTTGAATCTCTGGGCTCATATTGATAAATTCTGATTTCCTAGGGGTGAGAGACTGTGCCATGGTACCAGGCTTATATCCTAAGGCTTTTTAGACAGAGTGCTAAGGACAGAGTTAGGTATCATGAGCATCTCAAGGAGATCTAACAACCTGTATGTTTGTACGTGATTTAAAATAATGTCACACATTTCTGCTCCATGTCGGTGTAGTTGCTTACGATGACTGAAAACAGACAGCCAGAGTCGGTCTTTAGGGTAAATGATGCCAAGATCTTTGGAGAAAAAGATAGTCTTCCTAGTCAGGGGGCAATTTACAGTAAGTTCTTATTTTCATACAAATGTATCATTCAAATTTAAGGGAAAGATACAAAATATCACTAGAGATTTATCCTTATGCTTTGAAAGTAGAGGAAACATTCACAGTCTTGAAACCTTCGTGGGACTGGGTCTCTGTGTCTTAATAAAAGCTTAAAACTTTTTTAAATTTAAAAAGAGCTGATAATGGTGACTAGATGTAGAAAGTGGTTTGATTACTCCAATCCAAAATCTATTATGTGTCCCATTTTCTATTTGATCATTTATAATATGTTTTATTAAATAAAGTATTGTTTCCAGTTTTTAATTTTTTGGAGGTTCTACATTTAATAAAGGTAGGGGAGAAATGCTCTGCGGAGTGAATATAGGTCAATTAAAAGTAGGGAAAGAAGTACACTCTACAGGGTGAGAGAGGACCACTGTGAAAGAGAGTACAGTGCCCAGGAGCTTAATGGCAGCTGTCTTTTGTATTTCCCACTCCTCAGGCTGACATCAGGTCTAGGCCATCCTATCAAAAACTTGTTTGACTTCTCACAAGATAGCATTCTGTGATTGGTCAGATTCAGGGTATTGGGAATTCTTTTCTGCACATTTCCTGGATTTTTGTTATTGGTAGTTCATGCCCACTTGCTTGGCTTGTCTGCCACATCCTAATCTTCTACCTTGTTTCCCCCTGAGAGACATAATTCCCCATACTTTTTTATGGGGTGCTGAGGGTGTGGAAGTCTCGATCGTTGTATAGCTACTTCCTGCTGAAACAGGCTGCAGGCGCTACCTACTAGGGATCAGATACTCTCCAACTACCTTGGGATGTTTGTGGCTCACTGGCCAGGTTGAAAAAAAAAAATCTGTCAGAAGACAATAAGAAAGGAGTTAGTGTGTGTATGCGATGGACTGTTGAGCTATTTCATGGAAGAAAGTTTGGTGAATTTGTCAGGAGAGTAATTTTACTATTAGTTTGGGGATGTAGAGTCCAAATATGAGGAGCAGGTCAGATTGCATGTTTCCTGTTGCAGGTGAAAGTGGCAAAGAGAGATGTTAGGTAAATTATCAAGAGCCTAAGAGCTGTAGTGCTAGCAAATTTACCCATATTATGGATCTAATTAAAAACAGGATTCTCAGTATAGGGGCCTGTTCAAGCTGTGGTGGGTTAGGAGTCATAAATAACTCTACTTTTGTGCACCTAGAGCAACACCGGTGTCTTAATTTTTGAAGAGGAAACTCACATTTCCTGGAGGTTCACAGGACTAGAACTCTAGTCTTGTGACTATTTGACCATTTCCCCTGTAGGGTTTTTATAGCTTTACATTAAATCCCTTGAGGAAGGAGCAGTTTGAATGATTCCTCAGGAACAGAATAAGGCTAGGATCTTGAGGGACTGTAAGGCTTCCCTCCTTGCCTCTCTATCAGCCTTTTGATTTCATAAAGAAGCTTTAGACCTGTCTTTTTAGTGTCCCTTGCAATGAATGAAAGGGACCTACTAGGGAAGATAGACTGCCTCTAGGAGTAGACTTTCTTGCTTGTGCTTTATAGATGATTGCTTATTAATTAGCAAAACCCTTTCTTTTCAGATTGCTGCATGGTAAAGTAGCACCAGAAAGGGATATTTGGAGTCTGTGTAACTATTTAGCTTTTTGCATTTTCCTAACAACAATGCCCCAGGAAGGGCTATGAAGCTCTGCTTTTTGAGCAGAGGTCCATGGGGAAAGGGTTTGGTCTGTGACCTGTTGTGAACTAACAGCTGTTTTAACCTTCCTTTTGATGTTCTTCTTGGACAAAAATACAGTGGTATCTTGGTCCACAAACTTAATTCATTCCATAATTCTGGAAAAGATGGCCATGTTCCTGTTCATGGAGAAAAGATACCCATGGTCGTGTTTGCCACCCAATGCAGCATTCTCCAAAAACAAAACAAAACAAAACAAACAAAAAAACCCAAAATTTTACCAAACACTTCTGTTCGCAAACCAAATGGTTCACAAACTAAAATATTCATGAACCAAGGCACCACTACACCTCTATCAGTGAACTACACCTCTTTGGGGGCTTGGAGAAGCAGGTCCCTGATATCCTGCCTGCTTGCATACATCTGGGAAATCACTTGTTCTCAAAAGTGGCTAACCTCTAAGCCTGCAGGCATCAGTGAGGCAGGATTAAGAGTAATGCAGATCTTTATGGTAACCTCAGGGGTACCTAGAAGCATATCCTGATACTTGCTAAGTCATTCTCCTGTGCACCATAGCCTTTTTTCTCAAGATTAGCCCTTGGACTGAGGATTTAGCTCAGTGGTTAAAGTGCTTGTCTTGCAAGCACAAGGCCTTGAGTTTGAGCCCCAGAACACACACAAAAAAGATTAGCCCTGACCGGATGGGTAGTCAGGATTTCTGGTTTTCCCCACAAAGTTAGTCTCATAGCTTCTTCTGTTAGCACTGCTATAGCTACTTATTGCCCTCAGGTAGTGTTGCCTGGCATAATCCCAACAGGTAAAATTTGCATTGACCTTTGTCAGAATTGGAAAATTTGCCCCAATTTTACTAGTAAATCTCTTCCTAGTAAGGGAGTAGGACACTGTGGGACAATGAAAAACTCATTGTTGAACATTTGACTTCAAAGTGACATGTCAGAGCAGGTGTAAAGGAGTTCTGACTAGGGCTCTCTTTGACCTCACTTACGGCTTTCAATCTAGGGGAGGGTTTTCCAGAGAATGAAATTATCTATAAAGAATTGAAATTGCTCACCCATGATGTCCAGATTCACCTGGGGTTCTTCAGAGGAGATGGAGATGTCTGTGGACAGGAGCATGCAGATCGTCCTAGGCCCCTTCTGTTCTCCTCATCAGAGCAGGAGGTAAGGGTTTGGGCTGGCCTAGCCGCTCTCTGCGAGTGGAGGTCATCAATTCTCCAGTGCCATGAGTCAGGAAAACCAGCTGTGTGACACATGGAGCAGGGTGTGGCTTGGTGCAGTGGCATGCCCAGTGTCCAGTTTCCTTGCATTTAAAGGAGGAACTCTTTCCCTGATTGGCCTTGAATTTTCCCTTATATGACTTAGGTGTGCTTAAAGAATTGCCAATTACAACAGCCATAATTTTGGCCTGTCTCTTTTTCTTGGCCCCTCTCCTTTCATCCTCATCTAGACCCTGAGTGTTGAACACAGAGAAGGTCATGTCCTGCCATTGAGTCACTGGGGTTTGGGGAACAGAACGTGGCTAAGATAAATTGGACATCTCATCACAATAGCTCAAAAGCAAGGGTCAAAGTTTGAAATTCACCTGCAGATTCACCAGGATCTTCTAAAAGTTGGCCTGGCCAATCTCTGCATTGTTGGATATCTGCCATGGAAAAAGGTACCTGGATTTAAGTAGTCCACTCCACTTCTGGGACCTACCTTAGGAGTGGGATGAGCTGTGAGTTAGAAGAGTAAGGAGATCCATTCTGAGTGTGTCCTGTGGGGCTTAAAGCTGTCTAAGGAACACAAGGAGGAAGCTTGGAAGGTTGGCTATCTCAGGGGCACTGGGCTTTGGTAGAGTTTCTGAGTCATTTGAAGAGAAGGGGGCTGATTTACTGGCCTCAGGATTATAAGGAGGAGGTTGAGGGCACCACCCAGTATGATTCCTTTCATTATACAGATGGGAGGGACCAATATCTCCCTGAGAGACAGGTGAACATTCTAGGACAGGATCATCAGCAAAATCAATTTCCTCTTCCTTGGAAGCATCTTCAAGTACCACAGTTTGGGGGTTTTTCCAGACATAAAGAGCTATCAAAGCCTGAACATAAGGGATTTCACACCACCTTCCTTGCCTTCTGCAGGAACAATCTAACTGAAAAGTGATATCACAGTTTTTCTCTAATGCCTCTGAGCACAATCTCTCATCTTTCCTCCCTTGGAACTCTTGGGGCTTGCTATTTTTTTTTTTTCCAGCACTGGGGATTGAATCCAGACCCTTTGCACTGAGCTGGCTCTTTTCTTATTTTTTATTTTGAAGCAGGAACTCACTATGTTGCTGAATTGCCCAGGACCAGATGGCTTCATGGGTGAATTCTACCAAGAATTTAAGTAAGAATTAATACTAATCCTTCTCAAACACTTCCAGGAGAATGAAGAGGAAAGAACATTTCTGAACATGTTTTACAAGGACAACATTATTCTGATACCAGAACCAGACAAGTACTCTACAAGAAAAAAAAAAAATCCAAACCAATATCCCTGTGAACATAGATGCAAAAATCCTTCACAAAATACTAGCAAACTGAACTCAGCAATACATTAAAAGGATCGTTCACCATGTTCAAGTGGGATTTAGGCCTGGGATACAAAGGTCACTGAATATATGCAAAACAATAAACGTGATACATCACATAAACAGAATAAAGGATAAAAATCATATAATCAACTGAGTAGATTCACAAAAAGAATTTGACAAAATTGATGACAAAAACTCTGTCAATGATTAATGAGGATGAAAAGGAATGTACTTCACTGTAATAAAGGCCATGTGAAAATCTGAAAGCTTTTGCTCTGAGAAAAGGAAGTAGACAGGATAAGCACTCTTAGCATTTGTACTCAACATAGTATGGAAATTGTAGCCAGAGCGATCAGCCAAGTAAAAGAAAGGACAGCCAAATTGTAAAAGAAAGAATTAAATTGTTGCTATTTGCTGACACCATGCTCTTATATATAGAAAACTCTAAGGATTTCACCATAAAGTTGCCAGGATAAATGAATTCAGTAAACTTAAGGGATACAAATCAACCAAAACATGAGTTGCATTTATTCACACTAACAACAAACTATCCAAAAAAGAAATTAAGAAAAGCATGAAGAATACATGCTTAGAAACAAATTTAACTAAGGAGTTGAAATATCCACACACTGAAAAACATAAGACATAGGTGAAGGTAACTTATGAATATGCAAAGAAATAGAAAGATATCTCTTAACATTATTCAAATGTCTGTGCTACACACAGCAATCTACGGATTCAATACTCTCTTTTGGGCTGACTTACATGTGAGGCAGACCATAAGAAAGAGCGATGGGTCTTGAAGCTGCCAGAGGTATAACATCAAAAATCATTTCATATATATATGTTTTTTTCTTTTTTGTGGGGGGTTGCTGGGAGTTGAATTCAGGGCCTCGCACTTACTAGGCAAGCACTCTACCACCGAGCTAAATCACCAGCCCCATCAGCTCTATATTTTAATAGTCAAACTGGGACTGGTGGCTCACACTTGTAATCTCAGTGCTCTGGCAGACTGAGGCAGGAAGATCCCAAGTTTGAGCCCAGGCTCAGCAGTTTAGCAAGACACTGTCTTAAAATTAAAAAATTTTAAAAGGGTTGGGAATGTAGCTCAGTTCCAAGGCCTAGGGTTCCATCCCCAGAACAATGACAACAACAAAAATTGATATTTGTGCACGTGTACACACACAAACACACATGCGTGCGCACGCACACGCAGAGTACAGGAGTGTCCCTAGTGGTCGTATTCATAATATTCCCAAACTGGAACCACTCTAATGTCCATGTCCAATAGACTGGGTAAACAAATTGTAGCTCCACCCCACTTATATACCTCTCTCTCATCCTGAGATAATAACTATAATCATTCTCTTGCTCTTATTTATTAGCATTACTACTTATATATGGATCTATACATAATAGATTATTCAGTATGCTCTTTGCAGTTTCTATAAATAAAACCATGTCTTATTTATTTTGTGATTTTTATCAAAATATAATATTTCATTTTCTGTGACTTCTAGGTTTTTCTATATTGCACATAACTGCTTTTGTAAATTTTTATAACCTTCAGGAAAATGTTTTAAGGGCCTTCTCTTAATTATAATAATTTTAGATTTGCTTAATCTTTGCAAAGAGGAGAAAGAGAAGTTTTTTAGTTGATTCTTCTTTTCTAGTCATATTTTTAATATTTTTTCTTTTGTAAGGCATGCAAGTGGCCTTCTGTAGATCATTTTTGTGTTTTAAAATTCCAGATACGGACATTTCTTTCTATTTCTAGGTTTTTAACAGTTGTATCATGAATGGACCCTGAAATTTATCAAGTATTTTTTCTGCCACTACTTAGGTGAACATAATTTTTCCTTTTAATTTCTTGATGTGCTAAATCCCAACACCTGTTTTTCTAATGTTAAGACCTCATTTTTGGTATAAAACAAGTTTTTTACAATCAGTAGACATTGTTTGATTCGGTTAGTTGCTTGGCTGTTTTCTCCTTTAAGGACTTTTGCATTTACGTGTATGAGTGAAGCTGGCCTGTGACTTCCTGTCTCACACGGTGTCTGCCTGGGTTTAAGGTTAGGACGATGTCGAGCTAGTAAAATGAGACGGAAAGTCTTCCCTTAGTTGCCATATTCAGAGGAGTTTGTGTCCTGTTGAAATTATTCTCCTTGGGTTGTTCTGAAGAACTTCCCAGTGAAAATATCTGGGTTTGGAGTTTTCTCTGTGGGAAAAGTTTTGACTATCTATCCAATCTACGTAACAGTTTTTAGAACTCTCCATGTTTGCCATTTCTTTTTAACTCTATTTGGTAACTGATGTTTTTGCAGGATTTGATATTTCATTTAAAATTCACCGAAAATTCAAACTGGATAAAATTCTTTACACCACCTCACAAGGTGACTCATCTGGCTACACTCTTCATTCTACTATTTTTTCCTTTTCTTCCTTCCTTCTTTATTAAACTAAGTCACTGTAGTCATCTTTCACGTCTCGGCAAGTTTGGGTCCTGCGTGTTGGATGAGTCTTTCCAGGTAACACACCCAGCCCTGAGATGCTCGACCCGCGCCGAGGGAACCCGGGGAGCTTTGCTGGGCAAAGGGGGCCTGGCCTGGAGTGCCGTGGGGTCCGCACCTCTTCAGTGGAGTCTGTCTTAGCAATTCCGGTTGCTGGGACAAAATACCCGACACCCGCAGGTTAAAGGAGGAAAGGTTTACGTTCGCTCTCCATAGTGTGCAGAGGTTCCCTACCCTGCAGGCTCGGAGGCGGGGCGGCAGGCAGGAGGTCGCGCTGGCTCGACGCCGGAGGAGGGACAGAAACGGTGTCCTTCTGGGCCACGCCCACAGTGTGCCCCTCTTTCTTCCCACTGAGCTTCACCGTCCAACAGCACGCCCGGCTGCAAATGCAGCATCACACCGGTGCCCAGTCGCCTCCCCGAAGCCCCGCCTGGGAGAGCTCGAGGCTGGGGCTCTGCGCCTCGTGCAAGCCTCAACACGGTCCGCACTTCCTAGCGGCGTCCACCGGTCGCCGGCGGGCTGCGCGCTTCCGCGGCGCGGCGGGCACTCCAGCAGCGCGCCCTGCACCGCGCCGCCCCCGGCGGCCAGCCCTGCGGAGGGGACTCGGGGTCGCGGGGCTCCGTCCGCCCGCGCCGCGCTGTCGCTGTGCCGGCTGGCGGCGGTCGCGGTCCGCGCGGTGCAGGCCCAGCCCGGCCCTCGCGAGCGTTTGCTATGCGATTTCAGCAGCAACCCGCCGCGGGACCACGTGGCCTAATGGATAAGGCGTCTGACTTCGGATCAGAAGATTGAGGGTTCGAATCCCTTCGTGGTTGGTACGCTTTTTGAGGCCCTGAAAAGAGAGCATCTCCTTTGGAAAGGAAAAGTCCCCACTTTTCCGAGGAAGCCGAGGATCCCACCCGAGTCCCCACCCCACGCCGGCCGGCCGCGTCTAAACGGACCCGGGAAGCGCCGCGGACCCCGGTCCAGGCAGACAGAGGCACAGCTCCGGCACGGGCGAGAAGCCGGCAGGGTCCACCTGGGTTTGGGTGCGCGGCGGTGACAGGGCCGTGGGTTCACCGGCCAGAGGAGTGGGCCGGGCTGGGCCTGCTGCTCCCCACTCCCTGCTCCTTTCCGAGCCAAATCTGCGTTCCTTTTTCTCAGTGGTGGGTATTTGTTTGCCTTGTTGGAATTCCCCGTGCGGAGGGGTGCTGCACACAACACATCCAACCCCCACCCGTCCCCGTCCCATCTGGAAAAGACCCTAACCCTAACCCTGCTTCCTATTATGTCTTCTATTTGCTCTTTACTTTTATTTTGGGTTTCTCATATAACAGACGGCAGGCGATGCCTACTATCTTCATGGCTGAATAGTACTCCACGGCGTGTCGATACTGCGTGTTCTTTGCGCGCTCATCCGCTGGCGGGCGCGGGCTGCTTCCAAGATTCAGCCGTTGTGAGCGGTGCCGCCGCGAGCACGGTGTGCACGGATGCCCGCAGTGCGAGGTCTGCAGGGGAGACACCAGAAGGGGAGCAGCCGGCTCAGATGGGTTTCTAGACTCGTGCGTCGAGGACTCTGCCCACTGATTTTCGGTGGTTGTATCAGCCCACGCGGGTCTCAGGGGGGCTTCGGGCCTGCGTTCCCCGGCGGGGCGCGGAACCGGGAGCCCGCCGAGCGGAGGGCGGAGCCGCAGAGCTGCCCCGGAACCTTCCTGCCTCGGCGGCGCCCTGGGCCCGGCTCCTGCGCGCCCCGCCGGATCCACGACCCCGCCCCGGGACGCTGGAAGACGGCGGCGCTCCTCCCAGAAAACACTCTCAGACCCCCCGCACCCCGCAACGCTGACTACGAGGGGGCAAGATGCACGTGGATGCGGCACAGGCTGAGTAAATGCGGAGGCACAGTGAGGCCATTATTTGAAAAATTCCTCTACTCTCACATCTCGAGAGACCCATTTTTCACATTGGTCCGACATCTGTTAATTCTTTCAGTTTCAGTATTTTTCTATGAATATTTACGGGTAAAAGATCAAATTCTTGAATATTTTTGTTAAAAGTATTAACCTGTGAATGGAACGACCCCTCTCGGCAGCGGGCTCCGGGCCGCCCCGCAGCGCCCGGCTCAGGCCGGAGAAGCTGCTCCTGGAGCGCCGCCCTCCGTGGACTCTGCGCTCCCACCTTCGGTTCCGCGCACCGACGCCGAGGGGCTGGCTCTGCTCACCCTCAGCAGGGTGGGTGTGTCTCCAAGCCTCGGGGTGGCGCACATCGGGAGACTTGGACGTCCCCACCTGAGGCCTCTCGCTCTGTCCTCCGGCGCAGAAGACAAGCTGGCTGTGGGATTACTCTTGGAATTCTGTTATTCCTACACTTAAATCTTGACCTACATCGTAGCTCTGTGCCCCTGAGTTGGGGGCTGTGAGAAGTTCTCTGTGGGATGGTGGAGACAAGCATTCTCCGCAACCTCTGGCGCATCATGGATCCTCCGTAGCTTTCCGTGTCTCTCTCCAAAGCACCGGGTTCCTCTAGCAGGAGCCATGAGTCTGTGACTGCCAGCTCCCCCTTCGCCCGCACCCAGCGCCTCATACTTCCTGGTGCACTTCCGGCCACCAGCAAACTCCTCAGTCTCTGTTTGGTGGAAATCTTTCTTTCTTTCTTTCTTTCTTTTTTAATACAGGGTCTTGCTATGTAGTTCAGGTTGGCCTTGAACTCATTATTTAGCCCAGGCTGGCCTTGAACTCACAGCGATCCTCCTGCCTCAGCCTCCCAAGTGCTGGGATTACAGGCATGTGCCACCACCCCCAGCTGGTGGGAATCTTCATACCCGCACTGCCACTGTGCACCAGCGGCCGTCTGGGCTCCGCGCAACCGTCCTCGCCAGCCAGCTGGAGGCTTCAGCTTCAAACTCTTATTTTAGCACCTTATTTCCCGGGGCATTTTCTGTCCCAGTAATTTCAGCTGGGCTCCCCGGGAAGCAGACTCTGAACCAGAGTTTTGCGTTCATGCTGTTTGCTAGGGAGTTACCTCGGGACTGCGGCCTGAGTAGGGCCGCAGCTAGTGTGCATTTCGAGTTTGACGGTCATCCTGACCCGAGAGCAGAGGACACAGCTGGGAGGGAGGCAGGGCTTGCCAGAGGGAGGGTCGGGCAGAAGTGTCAGCATGGAAAGTGGTCCACGTCCCTCTCAGACCAGCTGTGCAGAGTGAACTAGAAAGTGTGGGCTTGGCCCGAGGTAACTCCTGCAGACACACGGCAGGGAAGAGCCCACCACGTGGGGAGGCTCAGGAGGCCTGCGCAGCGAGCTCAGCAGCGGAGGAAAGATGAGCTCACCTGCCAGGCATGATTTAAAAACCGCCACCGAGACTGTCAATGCTGCAGAAAACATTTTATTGAGACCGAGGGGAGGCTGTGAAGCTGAGGGCTGGATTGAGAAGGAAATCTTGTTCTTCAGAAGATAAACCCAGAAGCCATGAGATGAGTGCACAGGAGGCCAGGCGAAGAGGGAAGCGTTTGGAGGCCAAGATGAGTCCCGGCCCATGAGTGTGGAGCTGCCCTTCCCCTACAGAACCAGTGTCCCTCCCCCTCAGGAGGGCAGCCCAGGAGAGTGACAAGTGGGGGGTCCCGGATGAAGACTGGTCTGAAAAACTCAGACAATACATGTTGTTCCCAAGGGTCAGAATGTTAGGAAGTGAAAGCTTGGTTAAGGGACCAGAACTAGAGGAGGAGGAGTCAGGACCCAGAAGAACATTCCTGCACAGGAGGGGGCAGGTGAACCTTTCTCAGGGAAGATGGCTTCCCTTGGAGAGGCAGGAAAGATGCATCATAAGAGAGGTCTGAGGATTCAGGGTTTCCATCCTTTTATTCTGCACTCACATACTCCTCCAAGGAGAAATGGCAATAGCCTTCCAAATTTAACTCTGCTTGGCAGAGAGTGGGAACTTTGGCAAAATAGAGTGACTTCATCGAACGGAGGATGTTTAGGAGACAGCATGTGAGAAGACAGATTTTCCCGGGTGAGAAGCAGACGGCTTCCACCTCCACCTCAGCCCGCCTGTTTCCTTTGGAACCGCTTCAGGTACTCAAGGATGTCCAACTTCACCACGCTGACCGGAGTCTGGTGGAACCAGCGCATGACGGGGACTCCATCGGGCCCCACCAGGAACTTCTCAAAGTTCCAACGGATGTCGTGGATTCTGATGGGATCCCAGGAGATGCGTTTGACTGAGCCCAGAAGCTCAGAGGGATGAGGACAGGAGTGCTGAAGCCAAGACAGGAAAACATCATGTCTACTCCCAGCTGACCTAGGACAGTTTCCCCAGAGACAACCCACTCCCTCCTGTGCCTAGACAGAGCTAACTTCCTAAGACTCCTAATAAACCCCATAAATTCTCCAAAACACCATCATGCCAACTCCCAAGAGTCCTGTGGGTATCATAACTGGGTCTGCTCCCTCTTGCTGTCCCTGCCCACGGGCCTGGCACACAATCAAGCCTCTGTGATAAGAGGGGTTGCCCACAACCTCTCCACGTCCTTTTCTGCAAAGTGATCAGCTTACACGGAAGGGGGCTACCCTGGCATGAGGGTTTGATAAGCAGGAACATTGCAATATCATTTGGGGGCAATCAGAAAAATATTAAACACCATCATTTATTCACTTAACTTTAAAAAGAGTATTTTAAGAATAAGTGACAAGGGTTGAAGGGAGGGCAGGGGAATGGGAAAAAAAGAAGCAGCAAGATACATCATGCACTGGTACAAATTCCCTAGGATGAATATTATCACTCTGTATATCTAAAATGTACCATTAAAATAAAATAAAAAAAAAAGAATAAGTGACAAGCCAGTCATGCTCTTTGGGTAAATGGCAGCCCCACAACTGAGATGAGTTGGCTCTATTTTCTTCGGTCACTGGGGATAAAATCCTTAACGTGGTCTGGTCTCCATCCACAGTCCTGCGCTGAGGAACAGTCCCCTCTGCTGACCTCAGGGTGCTGCAGCCCTGGCTGTCTCCAGTCTACAGATCCGTGTTCCCCGAAGGCGCCTGCCGCATCCTGTGGTCCCTGCAGGCCCTGCTTTCCTGGCTGTGCCGTCAATGAGAGCGGGCACCGTGCCTCGCCCATCTTCATGTCACCACTCAGTCTGCCAGTCTCGGACACTCATGAGATGGCCCCAGTGAAACTGACAGAGGCCAGTGTGCAAGACGGCCACCCAGAGCAGCTGCCACCCACACAGCTGTCCCCACCACCCAAAGCAGAGCCCCAGGGACAGAAACAGGTGCGCCCCAGTCCCCCGCCCAGCTGCAGATTTCCTCCCCAGAGCTCCACCATCTCGTGTCAGTCTTCCCCACACCAACTCCATGCTAAGAACATCCAGGGAAAGGAAGAGCTTGTGCCAGTGACTCACTCACCTTCAAGAAAGTGAATATTTTCTGTTCTTTTACACCGTTCACATCCCCTTTCTCAAAAAGCTGGAAATTAGGCACGAATCCTCCCCCTGGACGGACATGCCTGCATCACATACCGCGGCCCAGAAGTCCCGGGTGGCGGGAGAGAGGACAGGAGGGGCGGGAAGGGGAAGGAGGCGGGACAGGGCCGCCGATGAGCCTCGCCGGCTCCGGCCGCCCTCCCGGCTCACTCCGGTTCTCCCTTCCTCCCGCCGTCCAGGCCTCCGGGTCAGGCTCAGGGCAGGCCGGCGTGGAGCTGGCTGCAGCCGCCCACCGATGCCCCCGAGTGGGCTCCGGGGACAGGCAGGGCACGCGGGACACTCACTTGAGCCCAGGAAGGATCTCGCTGTTGTCTCCCGGCTCCTGCCTCCCAAACTGGTTGCAGGGAAAGCCCAGCACGACCAGGCCGGAGGCCTTGAGCTCCTCCTGGAGCGCGTTCAGCTCTGCAGGGGAAACAGCCAAGGTGGGCGCGGGGCGCCTGGCCTGGAGGGCCCGCTCCGGACGGAGAGAGCCCAGGCGACCCCGGTCCCCGCCCGCGGCGCCCACCGCGCGGCGCTGGAGTCGCCGTCCCAGGGCGGGGCGGCCCGTCGTGGTCCCTGGGCGGAGCCGGGCCGGCCCTCGCCGCGCTGCTCCACGCTCACGCCTGCTCGACGGCCTTGCTCTTCCGAGGGAGGAGACTGCCCCACAGACGCAGCCCGGCTCCCTGCGCTCCTCGGCGCCGCGTCCGCCTGCAAGTCTGCGGCGAGCAGCCAAGCAGCGCTTCGGCTGCCCTCCGCCCCATCGGGAAGCTTCCTGAGCTTGACGCCCACCTCCTGGACCACCCTCTGGGCTCTCTGCCTCAGTCGACCCCTCCGCCTCGGCTCGAGCAGCTGGCGTCTCGGGCCTCTTCTTAGTACTCGGTAAACCCTAGAGGCCGCTTTCTGGTTTCCGCGTGGTCCTCAGAGCCCTGCCGCGACCCCTCCCGTCCTCGTTCCTGCGGGTCCCCCTCCCTGCGGGAAGAGCCTGCACCGGGAGCCTGGCCGTGTGCACCCGGAAACCTGTAACTTCCCCACAGACTGATGACTTAGGCGCCAAGGAATATGACTCAGTCTTAAAGAGTGAGGAAATAGACCGAACTCAAAAAGATTCATTTAAAACCACAAGAGAGCAAATCATATTTACAGTAAGTTAGCAACTAGGGGAAAGCAGGAAAAAAGATTGAAATTTTATGAATATGAAGGGCTGGGGATTTAGCTCAGTGGTTAGAGTGCTTGCCCAACAAGCGCAATTCCCTGAGTTTGATCCCTAGCACAAATAATAATAATAATAATAACAATAATGATAATAATATTGGTTGTATAAAAGAGCAGTTGGGAGGTAGAAAGAGTTTTCACTCCAAATCTCTTTGTTCTTTTGAATTTTGAGCCCTCAAATAGATTACTTCTGCCAGACACAACGCAATTAAAAACACAAAAGAAGTTCCTATTTGTTCAAGTATATGAAGAGCGGCTGACTCCATGCCCATCCATCGTGTTTATTAGTCACTGAATTGGAAGGCAGGCTGGCTAGATTTCTGCTGGGGTCCACAGTTTGCTGATCTGATGTCAGTGGACAAAGTTACTCGACTCTGAGTGTTTATTTTGGCATATCATTAAGTTAGAATATAATTCTAACTGTGGTTTAGGGCATAACCAGCTGGAAAAACTAGGCCCAAAGACATGAGGCCCTGAGTCTCACCGGGATACTGAGCTGTCAGGCCACAGTAGGTGGCCACGTTGACGAAGAGAACGTGCTTGCCCGCGTACTGCGAGAACTGGATGCGCTCCTTCCTGCTAAGTGTGACAGCCTCGTAGTTGAAGATGATGCCTTTCACGTCTTTGTAGCAGTCCATCTGGAAGATGTTTCGAGATGATAAAATCAGTAGTAATGGTTCCTAGTGACCGTGTAATCTCTCAAAGGTCTCAAAGAATAATACAGGTAAGAACTCAGAAAACAAACTAGAGTGGTCTAAGGGATCAAAGACAAGAGTAAAACTTGGGTCTTTGACTTAAAATCTAACAGGTTTTTGAGTAGAAAACTGTCAGTCTCTCTTTCTGTTTTCCCGGCAGAGGCAGGCACTTGGGTGAGTAGAAAAGAAAAAAGCTTTGTATGCTCGGTAGGGGGAGCAGGAAGTGGGTGAAACTTCTGCCAGTGTGAGGTCTGGATGGAAGCCCGGGCCGGCCTGTCAGAGGTGGCAGGCTCAGGATGGCATAAGGGCCTCAGAGTGGCCTCACTGCGCCTCTCTCTCCCTGGCTTTTTGACTTCTCATCACTCATCCACTGGACAGATCCAGCCTGGGACTCTGGGCCGACCTTCTGTTAAATCCCTCCTCCAGCATGGCAGCACTCACCCCGGGCTCTCAGTTTCTCTATGAGTAAATGCAGCTATTCATCTAGATTCCTGTTAGAAACTCCAGCAGCCCTCCAGGTTTGACATCCTGGAGTCTGATATTATCCAACCTCATACAGCTCTTCCTTCTGCCTCTCTCACTCACGTCGTGTTGCAGATGCCAACCCCACGAAGCCCCAGCTTTGTGTTGTCCCAAAAAAGGACATGGAAGGGCCCCAGAGTCTCTGCAAGTTGATCACTGAGTCTGGCAACATATAAGCCACCACACACAGCAGTATTCTCCGCATCTGGCGCCCTCCTCTATCTTTAGCTCTGTGTCTCCTGTTTCTTCTCAAACGTCCTGACATGGCTGAGCAGATATCTACGTAATGGAAATAAATTCTACCCCAAATTCTCATTGTGGTTCTCCTGTTAGATTCCTCCACCCCGCAGGCCCCATCTCATTCCTCCTATCTCGTTCCTTGCAGGACCCACTCGTACCAAGGCCACCGTGCCCACCAGCACAAGCTGGTCCCTTTCCCCACCCTGGGAAGCTGCTGGGAATGTAAGATAGCAAGGAAGAGAAGAAGCCACACATCCAAACCATCTTGAAAGAAGTGGGAGCCAAGTTCTTAGAAGGATCCTGAATTTGAAGTCTTTCAGTCTCTTAGTCCAGCTTACTCCTGGCACTGATTGCTGCTCCAAGTTAATTTAAATCTGCACCACATGTCTCAGCACCTCCAGCGGCAGCTTTCACTACATAAATTCCGAGTCCAGAGCCTCCACATCCAATGAAACAGCACCAGATGTCACCAAAACCATATCAATTCCACACTACAAAGTCACCTTGGAAGTTTTCTAGCCGGTTTCAGTGTGGGCTAAAGATCTCACCAGAGCCGCCCATTGTAGAGTGTATTACATGCATAATGTTTGTTGTTCCCCCATAAGCTACCCACTGTTACCCATAAATACACAATGGATACCGTGCTAGGCACAAATGTGTGAGAGGCTAGTGCCACGGTAACCAAAAGAATGTACCGATACTCAAGGAATACAGAAGAGCGAGGAGTTTGTTGTTACTCTGTAGGAGAGCAGCCAGCAGGTCCAAGACAGCACAATTCCTCTTTCTTCCACACTAGCTGGTCCACTGCTCGGACTGCCCCTTCTTAGGCACTCACACATTTTATCAAGAAGGATACCAAGTCATAAACAGTAGAACTGAGACTAGCTTCTAAGACATCTGGTACCATATCCAGTTGTTTTAAGCCCCTGGTTATTCTTTCCAAATATTTTATGTTACTCTGATAACTTGTTTTATTCCTAAAACTCTCATATTAGTGGTTTTTCTTCTTGTTGAGTGTTAGTAAACCAGCAAGAAACTGTTCCTTAGTTCAGCATCGTGAGACTGAGGCGACTCAGCTCAGCCTCCCCAACCCACTGTCCCCACCTTCTCCAGTGCCCACAGCATCCTGCCCTTAGATTAGAGCTGCCAGGACCCATGTGGCTAAAGGGGTGTCCAGGGGCTGCTGCCTGGAGAAGGAGGAGAGCGAAGACCACAGCGAGGAGACCCTTCCATCACTACCCATGCTCCACTGAGGGGACACGTGTTGATGGGAGGGAAGAAGATTCAAGAAGAGGAGAAAGGCTTAGGGGACCCACAAGAGGGCAGGATAGGAAAAATAAGATGAGTAGAAAGGAGATAAGAAGAAGCATAATTTTAAAATTGTACTTTTAATGAAAACTTCAGGTTCAAGCTGTTAGGTTGATCCACCCCAGATGCCCGAGATGGCCGTTGCTGATTTTCAAAAGAAAACAACCCTCTTCCCGCCTAGAGTCCTCAATTAGGTCCGTTGCCTCAACTTACCCAGGGGCGTTACCCACCACCCAATCACCCCATGCAGAAAGGACCAATCCTAAACGCACACTTTCAAGCCTCTAACGTCACGAAGGGGGGGGCGGCTAAGGGATAAAAGACCACTATCCAACTCGTTCTGGGCCACACTCACTCTAGTGAGGCTGAGGAGCTGTAACATTTTAATAAAGCTTTCGCCCACGGCGAGCGTCGTCAGCCTTTTCACTTCTCCCTCCCTCCCCATATCCCTAACACAAGACACAAGTCCAGTCAAAACTTCCCATGGTCTTAAAGTCATAGTGAGCCAGGGCCACTCCCTCTTCTCCTGTAAAATGGGCTTTTCCCTGTGGGTGGCACAGCTCTGTCGCCTGCCGTGGTTGTCCTGTACATGGGCTGTCACCCTTCGGCTGGAAGAGCCCCCTCTTTCCATAGTCATTAGTTCTACAGATTTCTACTCCAAGCCCCTCCACAGATACACCCATGCCTCTGTGACACATGCCTCTACCCCGATCCCTGCCTAATAAACCTCTTACTACTGTGACCTTAAAATTTTTTTCTGTGAGGCTGTCAGCAAACCTGCAACCTGTTCCATGGCTAGGGCGTGTCAACTCCCCATCTCCACTGTGGGGCCCTCCTGGAACCCTGACAGATGACACAAAGAGAAAGAAAGCGGAGGTTGGAATCCAGCACTCAGTACTGGGGGTGGGTAGGGAGGCAGAAGGAGGATAAGGCCCTTGCACACGGCAGCCCTCTCGCTGGAGCTCACCGACCTGCATCCTCTTAGGCTCGGGGTCTGGCTCCACAACGCCAGCCAGAAAGAGGGCGAACAGGCAGGAGGCTCTCACCCGCGGAGTCATGACAGCGCTGTGGGCCGCTACTCTGGGGCCCGAGCTCTGGATATCTACGCAGCGGCGACGCCGGGCGGCCAATAGCGAGGCTGCCGACGAGGAGGACAACCGCATGCTCACCCACGCACACCCCCGCGGGCCTGGGAGGAGGCAGAGTCTGGCAGAATTACGGAAAAGTGGGGGTCCTGATGCAGCTACTGCTTGTTCCTTGGGTCTTTGTGTCCTTGGTGAAGGAATTCAGTCCGAGCACACAGGCGTGCAAAGTCATGGTAGGACGTACTGTACAGCAAAGAGAGCTGTGCCTGGAGCAAGAAGGTAGAAGGTGCCACTAGGGCACGCCTCATGCTTGAGTTTGGACATCTTTTTATGCTCCTGGGCTCAGGGAACTGGGGTAATTATGATGCTTTGGACATTTCTACTTAGAAGTCACTTTGGAGTTGCAGAATGGCCTCCTGTCCTTTTCAGATGATCAGTGTTTCCTTGGGGGCTTTGTATAAAAACTTACAAAGATGAATTCTTGATTTAAACCCTGTCCCAGCCAAAGTCAGGAGGGTCTTTAGAGAATTTTCTGTTTCTGATATCAGCGAGCTGTAGCTTTGGCAGCCAGAAACGCTGTGTCCTTGTTCTGGAGATAGAGGGCCAGGTGGCCAGGTATCAGAAAGACTTATGCACAGTGTGTAACCTTGAAATGTGCTCTGTGGGGTCACTTTGGGTTTGAGAACTAAGAAATGATTATAAGTATATTATACATTGAAGTTTTTGTTTCTCTACTTAAATGGCAGCACATGCTATTTGGGACCCCTCTCCCCTTCATCCCTCAGGCCCGCTGACGGAAGAGCCCTGCTGAACAAGCTGCAGTGAACTTAGAATACAGCGTGTGCTTGACACACCTAAGGCCCTGACAAAAAGAAAAAAGTGCTATTATTCTGCTATGTTATTCTGAGTTTTAACAAAATCAAAAGATGGACCCCTAGGATCTGCCTGAGAGTTGGGAGAAAATGGGGAGAGGTCCGTGTTCACAATATAGGGCGGTTTGGCACATTTGTGTGTGCATTATACAAACGCTCTCATGGGCTTAAATCAGTAAGAAAAACCACCAGACTCTGGGAGAGCAGGGAATCAGTCTCTGAAGACCAGGATTTTCCACCTGGGCTGTTTCTCCATCTTCCTCCCAACCGTGCCACCCCTGGCCCTGGCAAGGGGAAAGTTTCCACAGAACCTGACTTTCAACATTTTTCTGGGTGATGTGGGCTACAGCCTGGCTGAATTGACAGATGCATTTTCCTGCTTTTGTTCTGTCCTCTCTACGAATTGGAGTGTATCTGTGCAACTTGGCCAAACTGTTAAAAAAAAAAAAAACAACTCATTTTTCCATTTTTAAGGGCTTTTCTCAAACTCATACTCCTTGTGGCTAGCAGAGGAGGAATACAGATAGTTGGGCCCAGATGCAGGCATCTGGCCAGGCTACCAGTGACAAGACCCACAGGAACGGGCACCAGCCAGGAAACCAGACGGCATCTATGGTAGGAGTGTGTTCTCTCCCACTGATAATCAAAGAAGTGTGAATAAGCAAAGACACAGTCTGCATTTATCAGATTGGTGCAAGTTGAAAGGAGTGAGCACCCACCCTGGGTGCAAGTGGGTGGGTGGAACGCATGGTGCGGGGTGTTATAACATTGCCAGCTTCCCAGTTTCTACACAGTGCCTCTTCAAAGTAAGTATCTTTTTTGATCTCTTTATTCTAGTATATGTGCTGCCAAAGTGAGCACTTGAACTCTTTATTCTGAAGTAGTTGTAAATTTATAGGAAATTGCAAGCACTCCTCTTAATTTCCTAGAAGGCTGAAGGTCCAAGAAAAATCATGGAGATGAAATGTAAGAATAAAATGCTTTGTGCTTCAGAACACGAATCTTTGACCAGTTAGCAGCAGTTTCCAGCTATTACTCACAGTATTTCAAATAAACAAATTGATAAATGCAGACCTGGAGCCCTGGGAATTGCTGGGTTCTCGTGTAAATAACATATTTAATCCCCACCAGTCTACTGGAAGACTAAGACCTCCCTCCCCCTTATCTCAGTATAGCTCCATTTCATCAACCTCAAATAATAATGTTTGAGTTAATCACACTCCTAAATCCATGACCGTTTGTCTACAGAGACTGGCAGGTAGGTAGACATTATCGGGACCAAAGGGGAAACCAGAATACTGTACTTTGCCAGTTAGACTTAAGTAGAGAAACAAAGACTGCACACATAATACATGATCATTTATTAGATCTCAGATAAAGACACAGGCCTTCTGTTTCTCAACATCAGCTGATATCAATCGGGAAAGGAAACATTCTGTAAAACCCTCCCACCTCGGCCTAAGACCTGGCTTAAAGGAAGAACTTCTCTTTGAAAGAGACTCTCTTCCATAGGTCTTATCCTTAAATCTCTTACGACATTAAGGCCCCTGAGGGAACAATAGCCATCTAAAAAATACAGAAAGACATTTTTGCAATTCCAAAGTCACTTCTAAGTAAGGTACTGACAAGCATCTTGATCACCTCAGTTCCCTAGACCCCAGGAATAACTCTCGTGTGCATAAAAAATTTTAGTATCCCAGCTTCTAGGCCTCCAGGGCAACACCCACCTTTTCATAAGGCAGCCTGCAGCTCTCTAGATCCACTTTACAGTACTCCTCATAGACTCCTGCCCCACCCCCTGTGTGTTTTGGCTGGATCGCTCATCCAGGGGACACAGGTCTGAAGGGGCACAGGAGGGCTGGTTCCTCACTGACTCAGGACCCTGCTTCTTGGTGACACCTCTCTTGTTACACAGGCCCTTTGATTCCCTACTCTACTTTCCTCCCCTCACCACACAGGTGTGCGTACATGGTTTGGATGCTCAGTGTATATTCCCCATTGATTATTAGCTCCTTGAACTTAAAAAATGCCTCGTATTTTTCCCTCCAGGACCTCAGTTTCAAACGAATGAATTTAACTCTTCAACTTATGACCCTTTGTCATTACTGGGCTATGTGTGGATCTTCTCGTGGTATTAAATTAAACCAACAAAACATAGTTTTGCCTGCAGTTCTCACCTGGAGAGGACAGGCTGCAGGAACCAGACGGCAGAGACCCAACAGTTGGCAGCCTTCACCGCTGTGCCACAAAGCAACTGGACACGGCTGCCCGTGTGGCCGAGATGGCCAAACAGTAACAGCAAGGTGGGTGTCAGTGTGGCTGGCTGTTGGCGATGCTTTGCAGCCACAGGAAAGGACGCACTGGTCAGCCGGCCAGGCTGGGGGAGACAACACACAGAGATGCCGGATCACACACAGGTCATAACTTGTTCCCTGAACAACATTTCCCACATGTTAGATGATCCCAGCCAGTTCTCAGGACAAGCTGCTGCCACCTCAAAGGGGGGGGGGGGTTGTCTGGGCGTGACTGAGCTCTCTTGGGAGACTGAGCTCTTTGTTCGCCTGGTTCCCCATTTCTCCCTGGGTGGCCTCTAAGCCGGAAGAAGGAGCTGCAGGCAATGCTGCTGGCCGCCCGACCTGCCCAGCTTTCCAGGGCTCTGTAGGCTCCCGCTTGATGGCACCTCGGGCCCCAGCTCAACTCCCCTGCCCACCCCCATCTCAGCTCAAAAAGAATTGTGCAGATTAAAGTATCACATCTCAGGGGCTGGGGATTTAGCTCAGCGGTTAGAGTGCTTGCCTTGCAAGCACAAGGCCCTGAGTTCAATCCCCAGCACCAAAAAAAAAAATAAATAAATAAAAATAAAGTATCACATCTCAAAAACAGGATACTTGAATTTCCTGGTCCTTCCCAAGGGCTGTGACATTGGGTAAGTTGCTCTCTGTGCCTCTGGTCCTCATCTGTAAAATCAGGAGAGTTATATGAACCCCTTAGGGGTAATTTAGAAAATAAAGGAGATGAGTCATTCATTTCTGCTCTGAGCACTGGGTCTGCCCAAAGTAAACAGCCCGTGTCCAGATGAAGAAGTTGAGGCTCAGGCAGAAAAAGTGGTTTGCCCAGCCATGTGTTGGGTGATGGTAGGATTATGACCCATGTTCCTCCCTTGCTACTGTAAATTCCTTACTTTCTTAGCCACTTTTTCTTCCCTCATCACACAATAATGAGTGGCCTGGCCTTCCTGCTTCCATCTCAGCATCCTGAGCCCGGGTCAGCAGGCGTTCCCAGGAGGGCACTTCCTGTCACCTTGGCTGCCTCTCCTTGTGGGGCCTCCTCGTCACCCCATTCCCACCAGCGCCATCAAGTCATTGCCACCTCCTTTCCAGAAGGCTGAAATTGTCTACTCATCTTCTGACACAGGCTCTCACCCTGCAATCTCTCCTCCTCTGCTGCCCCTGGAGATGCCGAACACCCTCTGCTGTTGTCCCCTCCTGACAGCAGCCGGTAACAGCGACCAGCTCCTCATAGCACCAGACCCAGCACCTCCAGTCCAGTGCTGAGGCTTCCTGCTGCCTCAGCCTTCTCCTGGCTCCCCTCCCAGGGGCTCCTGTTGATAGAGGGGAAAAAATATGACTCCCAACCTGCTAGATGTCAGTTACGCTGAGTTCCTGTTCCCCGAAGTTGAAGAATGAATTCTAAGGAACAAAGGAGGTTAAGAGTAGGAATTTTATTGGGAGAGAGAAAGAGAGCTCCTGAGAGACAGGAGGGGACCCGAGTGGGTTGCCAACGAGTCCCACTCTTTAGAGGGGGTCTTATAGGGCAAAATCATAAGGCGGGTACAATATGTGTCAAAATGATGATCAACCAATAATAGTAGAAGTGTGGTCGTTTAGGTAATAGTGGTCCAATGGGGAAGAAAGTCACATAGTAAATTGGCAAGGAGAGAACAAGGAGATTCCAGGGTGGGTTGGATCCGGAGATCTTGGTCGCCCACCTGGGTGACCTAGACTTTAACAGATGTAATCTTCAGTTCATTGTTTATCCCTCATCCAGGGGCATGGCTCTGGTCGCTCCATCCTTATTTTGAGACCTGACCTTCAATGGATGCGCCTCCAGCCATAGTTGTCCTGTGTATTGACTCCATTGAGGGCCCAGCACTGTCTGACTGCCTATAATATTTCTGCCTTATTTCGCTGTCTATAATACTGTGAACCTCATGGCCTCGATGAGTTCTCCCCCTTCCTCACACACACTGATTTGGAGTTTGACTCTTCACTTGGAGGCCAAGTGGCTGCGAACTTTGTGATCCCTCTTCTCTGAGTTCAGATCACCCAACACATGAGTGCATCCTCCTGCATGGGGTCACCTGCACAAGGTCACCTGCGTCCTGCTACCTGACTGCAGCACAGTCTGACTGCTGCACTGTAGGACAATATGGTCACACGGTCTACTGACCACGCTAAGAGGGCAGTGACCTGAGTTTATGGGACCACTGTTGTATATGGATGGTCTATTGTAGACTGAAACATCCTCGGGTGTGACTCGTGTGTGTGTGTGTGTGTGTGTGTGTGTGTGTGTGTGATTATGTGTATGTGTGTTACGTAACTGGAGAGGACGAGGAATTCCCCCTGAAAGAACAAAGAATGCAATTTTAACAAACTTTACCAAACAAGATTTTAGGTGGAAATGTTTACATCCTGAGCCACCAACCCAGGCCTGGGCTGAACCATGAGGTCTTCCACAAGTGCCTTAATTATAAACATTTCATGACCTTAAACATGGTGGAAGTTGGGCACGGTTGTGGATACCTGTAATCCCAACACTCTGGAGATAGGAGGGTCCCAAGTTACACCACAGCCAGGTGACTTAGTGACTTATGGAAAACACATACAAAAAGAAAGAAAGAGAGAAAGAGAAAAAGAAAGAAAGAGAAAAAGAGAAAAAGAAATGAAGAAAGACGGCCAGGGCTGTAGCTCTGTGTGAAGGCTCTGGGTTCAAAAAAGTGATCTGCCTCGTGGAAGTGTAGGGACAGGGGTCCGTAGGTAGGGAAAAGATAGAGTAAAGGCCTCCTCAGACTTTAAACATAAAAGCAGCTACATTCCAACAGTTAAGGAGATAAAGGCAAAGAGAGGAATTCCGAATTCTGGAAGGCCCAGGTAATCTGATTGACATACAGAAAGCAAACTCTCCCTTTTGACTCTTTAACTAGCCCTAAGGCGCCCGCCCATAGGTTTGCCCTCTGCCAAAAGACAAAGGTCACAGAGCTGAGGGAAATCAAGGCAGAGGTGACAGACAAGCCCAAAAGCCAATCAGATTCCAAGGGCTGACCCAAGGGAAAAACCTCAATAAAAAGAGGCTACAACGAAAGGCCCACAAGTATTTCGCTTTCGAATGCTCCCTACTCGAGTAGCTATCTATCATCTCTTTTTCCCCCTTTTCCACCACTTTGTCCTCTAAATAAAACGTCTTCTCTTAATTTAAACTCGGTTTCTTTAATTCTTTACTGTAGCTGGGTTTGCGATTGCCAGGAATTATATTTTCTAGCAGGACAGCAGGTCACAGTCCACCTCCGGACGTAACAGAAGTTGAGTGGGGGAGATTGAGGGAGGGACAGTGTGTGCTTCCTTAGGCAGTGTTCCTATTAGTCCTGCCTCAGGGGACCAGAGGAGAGCGTAGGGCGTGGGGGAGAATGCCATGTCCTTGCCCAGCTACAGGAAATGAAGTGACCCACACCATCCAACCCAGATCCAAGAGAGACCTTGGGGAAGGAGGCTGTAAAGATATGAGAGAGAGAGAAGGCTGTGCAGGTCACTCTGCCTCCCAGGTCATATGATACAAAGCTAAGATTGCTGGAGGTGCCAGTGGGAGAAAAGGGTGATCTCTGGAAACATTAGTCTCCACCAAATTTTTACATCAGTCCTTCCATTCCGTCATCTATAAGTGAGTGATGGTGCTGGCTCTTAGGATTTTGTACCATATTTCTCTGAAAGACCTTAACTAGAAAATAAGCCCTAGCATGATTTTTCAGGATGCTCATAATGTAAGCCCTACCCTGACAATGAGCCCCAGTTAAGATCACTGGGCAGATAGATGTATTTAGCACGTCCATGACAACACACAATGGGCACATTGAATTATAAAATAATAATATTAATACATAATTAAATATAAATCAATAGTACTATTCACATTAATGCTTTAAATGATAATATAAATTTTAATTAAGTATTTGTAAGTACGCAAGCAGGCACCTTTGGATGAGAGGTAAACACCTCTGTAAACAAATGAACTAAAGACTTAGTGTCAAAGGACAGTCTGACTGGTCCTTGCTTACGGCACACAAATAATGTGCACACTTGATAACAAACAGATGTGGCTGTGCCTAATACAGATCTTCATAATTCAATACCTCATGTGTTATAATGGATATATTTAATGCAGCCATGTGAAATAAAGAAAAAATTTTCTGAATTTTGGTGCCTGCAATTTTTCTTCACTTTTGCATGGACCATCATTCTTAACTGTCATCATTTTTGTTGCCGCTCCTGTCTCGTAAGTCTTCAGTTAACACTTGGTTTAATGAAAAATTTGTGAAGCCAGCCTGCAAGAGGTCGTGACGTGTGTGAAGAACTCACAGGGTGAAATCACTGACAGCTCTGCTGCCGACACACTGCGGGCAGGCTGCGTGGACAGGAAGTGCTCTCTTAAGGGAAGTGCTACTGCTGGACAGGGGAGATGGGGGCTGATGAGTCTACAGGAAATGGACTCATAAGAAATTGAGGCCAGAGTCTGGGGTTGGAAGAGTTATGACGACGTTCCAGAAGAAGACGGCATGACTGTATTCGAGTAAGCGTACATTTTTGTATATGAATTAATGTACAACTTTCTATATGAAAAAAATAAGACATCCCCCAAAATAAACCCTTTCCCATCTTTTGGAGCAAAAATTAATGTAAGACCCAGTCTTGTTTTGGGGTAAAAGCGGCACAGAGAATTTCAAAGAGTTGATCTCACAGAAGCAGAGAGTGGCGTGGTGGTCACCATGGGTTGAAGGCCAGCATGGGTCCTTGCTTCAGTGACCATGGAAATTAACACAGGCCAAGAGCACGGACTTACAGGCAGACTTTAACTGGAAAGTTACAGACAATGGGAAGGGGAACTTTAGCTTGAGGAGGAGAAAAGGCAAAGAGGCACAATTCTGACAGAGAAGCTGAGGCTGGCCCCGTGATGAAGGAGAGTGAGATAAAACAGGGCAGGGACATCAGGGGTCACAGCTTTGACAAAGAAGATCAGACCAGCCTGTCCACTGGGGAGACGCCTGCTGCAGAGGGGTGCAGAGCTGGGCCAGGGCCTCCTGATCACTGACTTGGCTCTGGTTTGCAGCCCAGGTGAAATCCTTCTCGCTCGGTGGGACAGTTTGGTCTCCACAAGGTGGCTGTCCCTGTGGGGGCGGTCTTCATTCTTCGGCAGCTCTGCTGGAGTCCGTGGTGACTGCCGGCGCAGGGCAGTGACTGGAGACCTTTAGGCATCTGTTCTGGAGGTTGGAGCTGGCTGTTGACTCTCTTACGCATCTGCAAATCTGTGATCTTGGTGTCCTCAATCTCAGAGGGGGTAAGATAGTTTCTGTAAGTTCCGGGCTGATCAACCTCGTGTCCCCAAGTTTAGACAGGCACTGCCTAATGATTAACTCACCCACAGGCAGAGCTGAGTGGGAACCTGGCCCAAAGCTTAGGTTGTAAAAGAGACAGGTACAGAATGAAGCAGTGAGGTCGGCTCTACCCTGTGTGTGGGGACACTTTGGCCAGCGGCAGGCCCATTGTTGTTGTTGTTGTTGGTTTTCGGCAAAAGCAGGGTTCAAGTCCCTGAGTGCCTTAGAAGAAACACAAATAATGCTTGTGGTGACTGACAGGCTAAAGCCCTGGGCGTTTGTTGTCCTGTCCTTTAGTGAGGATCCCCAACACTTTTCTTTTCTCATCTAGTTTGCTCTTGGAGAAGAAGCTATGGTGGAGGCATCCTGGTTTTTTGATCCACCTGATTTTTGGGAGGTGGGGTGGGGGGTGGTGCTAGGGATCAAACTCAGGGCCTTGCACTTGCTAGGCAAGATGCTCTACCACCGAGCTAAGTCACCAACCCTGATGCGCCTGATATTTGAGGTCAGTAAATTTGTTTTCGGAGAGTAGAAGTGGCAGACCATACTTGTAATGGGTTCCAGGTCCTGAGTTGGGGCCCAGAACTGCACCTGACCTTTGTTCCTAAGGTGTTTCTGACTCTGTCTCAAACTGACCAGGGTGGCTGGGGTGGGGGTGGGGGGCTTGGAACAGGTTGGCCAGAGGCTACAACCTAAGGTTAGATTTTAAATAGAAATTCAGGAGATACACTGTGCACCATGGGGACTATAATTAATGATACAATGTATACTTGAAAAAGTGCTGAGGAAGTGAGTGTTAAGTGTTCTTACTGCAAAAATGGTAACTACGTAAAATGATGCACCTTAGTTAGATTTAGTCATTCCACAATGTATATGCACTTCAAAAGAGCATATTAGAACCTGGCGTGGTGGCACATGCCTGTGATCCCAGGATTCAAAGAAACTGAGGCAGGAAGATTACAAGTTCAAGTTAGCCTGGGCAATTTAGTAACTTAAAGAGACCCAGTCTCAAAATAAAAATAAGCAAACAAGTGAAAAGGTCTGGGGATGTAGCTCCACATAAAGGCCTGAGCCTAATCCTAGTACTTCAATTCCTAGTACTTCAAAAATAAATGAATGAAAAGGAAGGAAATGGAAGGAGAGGCTGTGACCTCTTCCCGGCAGCCCCAGCCCCAGTCCCACTACCACCTTCTGCTGTGTGGCAGAATCCCCCTCCCCGTCTCCCTTGTGCAAAGGAGCCTGTGACTGCATTCAGAGCCCAGCAGATAAACCAGGCGCATCCCTCCTTCTCACAGAGTGCCATAATCTCATTTACGTATTCTGTGCCGTGTAAGATAACATTTTCAGGTCCAGGCACCAACACCGGATAGCCGTGGGGACCAGGATGCCCACTGCAGACAGGGAGCCTCTGGGCCGGCATGAGAATGCACTCGAGTGCCAGCCTCAGCTTCACATGTTAGCAGGGCTGTGGATTTAGGGAAATACCTGTTTTTACTCTGTACTGATGTTATTATTTATGAAATGGAGAGATTATTAAACTTGCGATTATTTTAGTGATGATTAAATAAGGAAACGTGCTAAGCAGGCCTAGCTCACAGTAACAAGGGTGTCTGCACACTGCAGTCTCCCCACTTTGCCAGTTGTACTTTACTCTCCCCCTCTCTCTTACTCACTTATTTCTTCTCTATCTTCTCCCCACCCTACCTCTTGGACCAAATCCCCCAGCACCACTTGCTTTTAGGGACTCCTTCTCATTCAGCCGGTGGTCCAGGGCTCAGTAGATGTGGCTCCGAGAAAGGCAGGGAGCTACAGGGCGCCCCAGGCCAGAGCCTGGCTTCGGCTCCCAGCAGCAGGAAGCAAGAGAGAAGTCAGCCTTTCCTAGACGTCTCAAGGCTGTGTAAGGTGAACTGGCGGCCTGGGCCTCCACTTTCTGCGCCTCTTCCTTTCCACATCTGAACTGCAGAGGCTGAAGTATCTTGTCACTAAAATTCTGGAGTTTTTAAGTCACTACTCTCAGTTCCTGCTCTGCTCAAGGTGAGACTTGGTCAGCTTAGATCACCAAGATTCTGAACTTCTCAAACCATGAGAAAACATCAAAATTCCAAAGTGACTTTGATTACAAAGTTTGAGAGGAGGCGAATTCAGCCATCTTGTCATCCCAGGTTAAAGTTGGATTGTGGTGGACATCACTGAGGAGAGTGTCACTGGGGCCCCCCAGCCAAACCTGAATATGGGCCCTGACTGTCTGGATTCGACTCCTCACTGTCATCAAGAGCGCAAGAAACATTCAAAAAGATGACTGAATTGGGAGGCAGCAAGTGCCTGCTTGGCTTCTCGGTGGGAGTGGCAGTTTCCGCCCTCAAATGAGGAAGTTGGAGAAAGAGAAAAATCCTAATTTTGTGGGGCATGGTGCATGCTGCGGCTCAAACTCAGAGCCTTGCACTTGCCTGGCAAGCACTCTATCACTTGAGCTAAATCCTCATCCCCCAAATCCTAACTTTTAAAGCTCCATTTTAACCTCTCAGGGACAAGACGAGCATATTCCCCCATTCCCAGGGACAAACAGGCTAAAGTCACAGAAGCTTAGGGACCAGGCCTTGGATATTGGTTGTGTGTGTGTGTGTGTGTGTGTGTGTGTGTGTGTGTGTGTGTGAGAGAGAGACTGGAGATTGAACCCCGGACCTTCACACTAAGCTATACCCCCAGGCCTTTTTATCTTTTATTTTGAGACAGTCTTACTAAATTGCTAAGGAAGTACTCAAATTTGTGATCCTCCTGCCTCAGCCTCCCAGAGTATTGGGATTACAGGCACGAGCCACTGTGCTGTGGCCAAACGACTGAGCTGCCTCTTGGGGCTGTGTGTGGGCACAGCAGCCCTACCCGTCCTAGGGTGAGAACCCCGGACCTGGGCTCTCCAGGACGCACACAGCCTTCTTCACCCAAGGTTGTTTTCTTGGCAGCAGCCACTAGAATCACTGCCCAGAGTGGGCAGGGCCCAATGTTCGGCAGTAGCACCAGAGGCTTAGGGCATTCTCGCCGGGGCCGTGGTCCTGGTGGAGACCCCGAGGCGTTTACCCCGGATGAGGCCCGCAAACTGCAGCCACAATACCAGCCTTCACACTCCTGAGACCTGAAGTCTGTGCGTCTGAAAAAGTCAAAGGAGACCAAAGGCAAGCAAGTGGGATTTGAAGTCAAGTGACTTCATATTTTAAAATTTATAGTCACATTTGTAAAGTGAGGAAATGTCCTCCAGGGAACCTAGGTCGGCAGGAGGCGCCCCACAGGCCCAGGTCCGGCCGTGGGGCACCGCCAGGGACCCGGGTGGGCCTGAGGCGTGGGCTCGGCACCTGGGAGGCTGCAGCGCAGCAGGACTAGACAGCAGGCGGAGGCTGGAGCATGGCGGGCAGGACTCGGGACACTTGCCCTCTCAGGAGCTGCAGGACTCCACCGTGGAGCTGGACCCTGCCATGGGGACGCACAGGGACCGGGCAGAGGGGGCGGACAGAGGATGGACGGAGGAGACCCGACGGCGCCGCGCTCGGGTTGGGGTGCAGCCAGCCGGGCACAGAGCTGGGGGGGCGGGGAGGGCGTGGTCTGGGCGGGCCGAGCGGACACCGCCCCTGATTGGACGGCGCCTTCGTCCGCGGGGCCCTTAAAGACAGCGCGGCTCGGCGCCCCCAGCACCCAGCGCAGCCATGCGCTCTCGGCTCTGCGCCGCTGGGCTCGGCCTCCTCTCGCTGTTCCTGGTGGGCCTCGCGCAGGACACCCCGAACGCGCAGAAGATGAAGGTGGGTGTCGCCGGGCCCGGCTGGATGCCCTCGCTGCGCCTGGAAGGACGCGACCGCCCGCCCGCCTTTCTTGGCGCCCTGCTGCCTGGCTGTCCGCGGCAGAGACTCTCCTGCCTCAGCGGACTGTCCTACGGCACCCCCTCTGCAACCCGCTGTTCACGCACCGTGGCCCGGACAGCAGGACCTGTCCCCTCCCCTGGGCCTCGCTGGGCTGGTGCCACCCGGGGGGAGGCTGGTGAGGGCGGTGGCCCGGCGCGAGCCACTGAGTCCCCGCGCTAACGTCACACCAGCCTTGCGCGACGTGCCCGCGCGTCCCAGGGCCACCGACAGGCTTTAACCCTAAAACCAAGGAAGTCGCTCAGAGACTTGGCCTCTCTGCGGCCTTTCTCTCCTGGGCGCGGGGGTCCCGGACCCAGCTCCGGCCGGAGTCGCCGCTCAGCCGGAGGGTCCCTGTTGCCCGGGCTCGGGGAGGCCAAGAATTTGCGTTTCTGGAACGCTCCCAGGGCGGGGCCTGGGGCGGCGCCCCAGACTGAGCTCTGACCTGTTTCGGGGTCGTGTGAGCAGCACCGGTGGATGCGGTGCTCAGACTGAGGGACCTCGGAGGGCACCCGGGCGGCGTCAGTCCCTCCGTCAGTCCCTCAGCCTCTCCTGGAGGGACATGTGTTCCGGGGTCCTAACAGCCGCAGAGCAGGACGCCGGGAGAAAGGGCCTGCTGTGCTGCAGACCATCCCGCTTCCCAGCTTAGAGAGCGCCAGCCGGGCTGAAACAAGCTTTAGACATCACTGAGCCCAGAGACAAGGCAGCAAAAAGATCAGGAGAGCGGAAGCGCTCAAAGGGCAGCTCATGGGATGATTGCTGTGACTTTTTGCTGCAGTCACAAGAAAGGCAGATACTAGAAATCATCTAGCCCAGACAGAGGTCGAGTGGCAGAAGGCAGATGCTCTGCAGTTGTGTGGATGACAAACCCATCGCAGCGAGTTTCCCAGGCTGCTGTTGCCAAGTGTTTGGATTAATTTGTTGCACGGTGTGCAGATCATTGACACGCAGGAAAGGGGCGGCCCAAACATGAGCCTGCTCTCCGAGCATGGTGAAAGAGAAGACTGCCTGGCGTCCTGGGGACAGAATTTACGGAAGGTGACAACACCAGGTTCCTGCCTCACTCTATGCACCGCAGGTCACCCACAGGCCAGGCCTTCCCAGGATGGGACAGGCTTTGTGGATTGAGAGCCTGTGAAGCCAATTTTTAATTGTTATATGACTCTCTGACTTCTCCATATTGCCAGCAATCTGGCCCCTTTTACCAGATAACAAGTATTAGCCCCTTATCCCCAGTCCTGTCTGCCTTTTCTCTTCTTGTGCAGAGCATCCACCTATCTGTGCTTCCTATTTTATAATCCCCAATTCATAAGGCAATTCATAGGGGAGAGAGAAGAGCGAGTGGATGGTGAGTTTTGCAGTTTGGCAAAGCTCAGAAAGGGCCTTTAAAGTGAAGAGAGGAGGAGCAAGCTGGGTCCTGCCCTTGGGGAGAGGAATTAGTGTAAGAACATACAGACCAGGAATTCCTGTGTATTTGATTTGTTATGAGAAACTGCAAAATTTGCTAAGACTATTTGGGAAGAAGTGGGATGGCTGGGATGGGGTGCCAGGCCTGGGAGAGGGCGGGCACTGTCTGGAGGGACAGAGGTGACTCCTGCCACGCACACGAGACTGCGTGTAAATCTGAAGACATGAATTCTAGCTGTGGCATCAGCTCTAAAACTTGTATTTGAAAAGGTCTCTTCAGTTCTTAGAATTTCAGCGTACTACAGGAAGAATCAAGTACTTTGAGAGCTGTACAGTGGATGGGAATTACTGTTTGTCTGCTCCCCTCCTTATGGCTGCTTTCATTCTGTTCCAGACGGATTGCAACAAGGACGTGCAGGGCACCATCTACGAGTACGGAGCCCTGACCCTCACGGGCGACGACATCCAGTTCAAGCAGTACGAGGGCAAGCATGTCCTCTTCATCAACGTAGCCACCTACTGAGGCCTGACCATGCAGTATCCTGGTAGGAGCTCCAGGCCCGACTCTTTAGGAACTAGCGTTGCCAGATAGCCATATTCCAGTTCCAGAATATTTTACTGGTGTGTCCTCCGGGGGCAGGGTGGCATAAATGGTGATGTGACTCCATTCTCCTAAATCCTGCTACTGCTCTTCTTATGGTGCCAGAATTATCCTCAGATTTGAGAGTAAGATCTTCCCAAAGATCTGGTCAAAGGGTTGGAAAACCTTCACCGCTCAGCCGAACAGGTCCTATTTGCTGCCGCATACGGCTAGGAAAATGTAGGAACCTCAGGGTTTTTCAGTGGGTGCTGGAAGGGGCTCACTGCAGAGTCCGAGCTTGCACTGGGTGATCTGGGGAAGGGCTCGAGGAGCTGAGGCTTTGTTTTGGGTCAGCTACTGTCAGGAACTGAAGAAATGGGGGGACTGTGTGACGGGGCATCGCAGCAAGTCCTGTCTACAAGGCGGGGACGCAGAGCGAGCGACAGCTGTGGTTGCTGTAGAGGCATCAGTCACCTGTCCCAGCAAGGACAGGGTGGTGCTTGGTCATTCTCGTGATTTGGACCATGCTCATTTCTTCACATGAATGTCCATATGTTCACATTTTTCTGCATTCAGGACAAATGACGGTGCAGTCTTGTTTTTGCCTTGGTCGGTCATAGTAGCCAACATGTGACAGTCCAGCGCCAGTCCAGACAGCCACGTCGGGCTTCTGGATGGTGGGAGCAGCATGAGTCTCACAGCCAGATCACCCGGAGTGAAAGGGACTCGGCGCCACTGATGAGAGGGTGGAAGGCAGAGCAAAGCGCTGTGCAGCCAGACGAAGGGGCCATGTCCATTGCATTTGCCTTTTCCTTTTTTTGTTTTTTTCAGTGCTGGGGATCAGACTCAGCGCCTTGTGCTTGCTAGGCAAGCCCTCTAACTACTGAGCTAAATCCCCAACCCTTTTTTTTTTCTTTTTCTTATCAACCAATCCATCAGTCAAGGCTGTGACGGTCAAGTCTGGCTTCTCCCTCGAGTACACGGGTGTCCCCTCAGGACCACCATCTCATCTGTCTGTCTGACATAGGCAGCCCTGGAAGGTGGGGTGCAGCCACTGGGAACACCATGGGCAAAGCCAGCAGCCCCTTGCAGAAGGCTCTGGAACCCGGTGCTGTGGGTGTCTGCTCTGCCCGCTCGATCCCTGTGGTCCTGAACCTCCCTTCTGTGGCCTTCTGCTGGCACACGTGATGAGCAGATGAACACCACAGTCTTTCCTGGCTTCTGACTCCGGCCGCTCTCCATCCTCTGCCCTCAGAACTGAATGCACTGCAGGACGAGCTGCGCGGTTCCGGTGTTGTTATATTGGGCTTTCCCTGTAACCAGTTTGGAAGACAAGAACCAGGAAAAAACTCAGAGATCCTCCCTGGGCTCAAGTGAGTGCCCGTGTAGGACCTTAGAGACCCCCATTCTGGAAACTCCTGGGGTGGGTGGTGGGTGAATGGGCTGGAGGACATTACTATGGCTGCCTGAGTCCCCCATGCCCCATTGGTGGTACTCAAACATTCTCTCTTTAATTCTCTGATAGGGTAGAGGAAGATCTAGTGGGAAAGAACTTCAGGGGGAAGGAGGGAATATAGAACAAGGGAATGAATCACCTTCCACTTTTCTTAGAAGTCTTTGTTGGCTCCATGACACCCACTGTCTGAAGTCTTGCCTCCCAGGGAGCTCTTTTTCCTCATCTTCCTGGTCTACAACCTCTCTTTGTCTCTGATTTCCTTTTGTGAGGAGTTTTTGGTGGGCATTTCTGTCACTTCTTGTCCTAATCTGGGTCCTCTGGGGGACACTCTGGTTCATTGCAGATATGTACTCTGGTTCATTGCAGATATGTACGTCCAGGTGGTGGCTTTGTCCCCAATTTCCAGCTCTTTGAAAAAGGGGATGTGAATGGAGAAAAAGAACAGAAGGTCTTCACCTTCCTGAAGGTGGGTGGACGTAAGCTGGTCTGGTGGCAATGCTCTGAAAGCTGAGGTTCCTGTCTGGAGCTGGCGTTGACACCTTAGAAAGGGATTCCCAGATAAATTTCAGGATCACAACAGTATCCACTGTTGAGGCTTTTCTCTAAATAGATGAAACACATATAATAACTCTGTCATTAACTAACTTCCCCTACTTAATGGTAACGATCCAGTCGTCCAACAGTTATTCATCATATCCCTGCCAAGTGCCAGGGACTATGCTATACAACAAGTTAACATGGTCTCTTCCCCGAAGGAACTCATCTATAATCCAGAGACACGTGCAGATACGGGTAAGGTAGAGTACTGAGTGGTGAGTGCCTTTAGGGTTAGAACCACGGAATGCAAGACCCAGGACCTCTTAGTCCACTTATCCCTGAGTGCTGGTCTGCAGAACAAGGCTGAACCTGGGTGCTATTTGCACCCATCCACAGCAAACCAAAAAAAGAAAAAAGAAGGAAAAAAGATGAGGTGGACAATTTCTCATAAATATCAGTTTATTAAATGTAGAAGACTGTAATTTATTCTAATAAATTACTATTCGGTTGTACCATATAAGTTACCATTTTTGTTGCTTAAAAATAGTGATATCATTAATTTTAGAGCTAAGTTCACTATTGAAAAATTCTTTCATTTTTGAATTTATGTTTATAGTAGATTTTAAATTTTTCTTATTATCAAAATGAATGTTGATCATTCTACATTTGGTTTCAAAAATAGCTCTTGAGCTTTTATTGGTCCATGAGGGTCCAAATCTAGGGACTCCTATTTTAAACCACCCATCACTTTTCACCCAAGGAAGCTGAAGCTACAGAAATAACACGACTTGCCCAGGAAATAGGAGAGGTTCTTTTACTGACTCACCATGCAGAAACCATGGGAATGGAGGCAAGAAGGGGGCAGCAGGTGCCTCCTGTTCACAGCGACATGCTCACTCCTGGCTGACTGGTGTTTGGCGCGTTGGAGATACAGTGAAACGTATGTGCCTGACTGGGGGCACGTTACCTAGTTAATGTACCACCATATATAATGGCAAGCAGACACTTTAGGGGTGGAGAGAAGACCAGATCACACAGAGGCAGAAACAAAATTATCTCCATTTTTCATTTCTCTGTTCCAGAACTCCTGCCCTCCAACCTCGGAACTTTTGGGGTCACCAGGTCTGCTCTTCTGGGAGCCCATGAAGATCCATGATATCCGCTGGAACTTTGAGAAGTTCCTGGTGGGGCCGGATGGAATCCCTGTCATGCGCTGGTTCCACAAGGCTCCCATCAGCTTGGTGAAGTCGGACATCCTGGAGTACCTGAAGCAGTTCGAAACCCAGTAGGAAGGGTTAGCGCAGCAGAGTAGCTGTGCCACTGCCCCGCTCCAAGCTCAAGTCTAACCAAGAGCCCAACTTTGCTCCCCATCCTTCCCACCAGTCTTCAGCCCATGAGAGCCTCTCCCTGAGTGAGGCGCTGTGCATGCGTGTGGACAGATAACTAGGAGGAGTGTTGTGTGTGTGTGTGTGTGTGTGTGTGTGTGTGTGTGTGCACGCGTGAGGGCTAAGAGAACAAAACTTAACCTACCCCTATCTCTGATCCTGAGATACCAAATTTTTCCCATCTAACCCAGAGGAAGATCACATTTTAGGGTAATGATTCAGACTCTCCAAAGTCTGTAAAAGAACAATCCCCAGAAGCTCTGACAGCGGTCAAGGAAAGCAGAGCCACGCAGGCGCTCTGGGCCCCTGCCCAGCTTCCCTTTCTCCCTGGCGGCAGCACCCCGCCACTCTTCCTCTGCTGTCCTCCCCAGTCCCACGCCCTGCAGCACTCCGAGGCTGAGCAGAAGCCCCTCCACCGAAGACAGGGCGTCTCCATGACGGTGGGTCCCAAAGCCTCCGGGTCAGACCCACGAGAACTTCCCCTGGTGCCTGTCCTTTGTGCATTCGGGTCACCGCACCAGGCAGGGACGCCCTTCATTCTGAAGAGTGAGCTTGCTCCTCACCCTGAGTCTCCCCAGCTTTACGCGCGCATCCTTGTCACCGTCTCAAATTAAAAGGAAGGGTTGGGGATTTACCTCAGTGGTAGAGCACTTATCTAGCAAGTGCAAGGCTCTGAGTTCAATCCCAGCACCTCCCAGAAATAAATAACTAAATCAAATTAAAAGGAAACTTCTGCAGCAGCCAGAGTCCGTGTATCCATTTCCCTGATGCCGACTACGCCTACAGTGAGGGCGCCTCTTCCTTTCACGTGATCTCTGCTCCTTGACCTGGCTTGGCCCTTCTGTATTTTGTTTTTCCCAAAAGTGTTCTAGAACTGTCCTTCTCACATCCAAAAGCAACAGTGATACCGGTGGCAACAACAAAAAGCATAATAAAAAGTACTCCTGTCCAGAGGCCAGGAGGTCCCACCGGAAGCCCACCTCCCCGTGGCTCTTCCTAACTGAAGTTCAGGCTTCTAGAGCAGACCCAGGTGTCAGAAGATCAGACACTAAGAGAAGATTAGACAGGAAGTAAAGGAGCTGCATTTCTTTTAACAAGTTACTTCGACTCGGGTGCATGCACTTTGAACTGTGTTTTGCACTTAAAACGTGCAGGAAATCTGTCTGTGAGCCACGTCAGACATGTGGGGGTACGAACCTGTCTGCCTGTCCGGAAACCGGCCCCGAAAACAGAGTACCGTGAAGATCCACAAACTAGCCCGCGAATAAGGAAGGTGACTCTTAGCACCCTAAAATTCTTACGTGGTAGACACACACAAGGAACTGTTTGCATGCTTTGTTTTCTTGAAGTCAAAATCTAGTGAGGCAGGAGCGAATTTTTGTTGTTGTTTCTTTTTGTTTGTTTGTTTGGTGGTGGGGATCAAACTCAGGGCCTTGTGCTTGCAAAGCAAGCACTCTAAGCAATGAGCTAAATCCTGGGCCCACTATGTGTATTTTTGCTTACACTATGTAATGATGACATCTATCACAGAGCCGGTATGGTACGTCTACATGGTGCATCTGTGGGCTGCGGACAGAAACCCAGGTCGCTTCAAAAGTAACTTTTTTGTGGGGTTGGAGAATTTAGCTCAAGTGGTAGGATGTGTGTGCCTAGCTAGTACAAGGCCCTGAGTTCGATCCCCAGCATGGGTCCACAAAAGTCACTGATTTGGTTTTGTTTCATTTGGTGCTGGGGATCGGTCTCAGGGCCTTTGGCTAGCTAGGCAAACACTCTAACCACTGAGGTAAAGCTGTAGCTTGCTTGTTTGCTTGCTTGCTTGCTTGCTTGCTTGCTTGCTTGCTTTCTTTCTTTCTTTCTTTCTTTCTTTCTTTCTTTCTTTCTTTCTTCTTTTCTCTATTTTGAAATATACTTATTGAACACCTTTAGGTTCCTACCGACCTTGAGCAGAATAGAGAGTCCTTTACAATACAGCTCCTCGGTTACAAGAACACACACACACAAACACACACACACACACACACACAGAGAGAGAGAGAGAGAGAGAAAAAGAGCGCCAGAGTGCTCCAGGCATCACTGTCACACCACCCACCTCTGTATCAATCCTGTCTCCTGGACCTGTTTCTACTCTGTCCTAATGCTTTTCATCTCTGAGGACAGGAGGCCCTTAAGCCAGAGTTTCCAATTCGGGAGGGCAGGCCGAAAGCCCAGGACCGAATTTTTAAACCAGCCGCCGCGGCCCTAACAGCGCAGCCTGAGACCCGCGAGTCCCCGACTGCTCCGGAGTGAGCGAGGATTTTGGTCCGAGTCTTCTCCCCTCTCTGGCCGTCTCGGCACTACCCGCGGACCGCAGTCCTCAGGAGGCTCCGGACCTGCCGCGCCGGGACCCGGGACGGCCGTTCCCGCAGCCGGGCGGTGGGGAGCCGACCGGGCGGGACGCCGCCAGCTGCGCAGGCCTCTCGGGAGAGGCGGGCGTCAGTGCGCGGTCCGAAGACGGCGGCCACCCGGACAGGGCGAGTGCGGTGTCACTCGGTCAGGGGAACCGGGACAGGCTGGTTCCCGCAGCCCGGCGCCGTCGGGCTCCATGGCTTAGCCGGCTAAAGCGCCTGTCTCGTAAACAGGAGATCCTGGGTTCGACTCCCAGTGGGGCCTTCTGGTTTCCTGAGTGGTTCTGCACAGTGCATTTTGTGTTGGCTCTTTGCGGTGGGAACACAGATCGATCTCCCGAATTCACCCTGAATTCATAACACAGCCGTGTTCACTAGGAATAGAGTCATCGCAACTTGCTCAGCTTCCTTACTTTTGAAAACTAGATTCTTGGAGTGATAACGGGAATGCAAACCCTGCCCGGGAATGATGCTCAGAACTGCATCAAGAGCCTCAGTTTTCACATAATGTTTCCCACTAAAGCCTGGTACAGTGTCTGTGAGCAGCCACGATGTGCTCAGGTTAAAGTTCCAGGACACTGACCCGTCTAGAACCCAGCAACCCCGGCTCTGTAACTGCTTTCCTCAGATAAGATGAATAATGCGCACTGTTAGCTACGAAGGGAGCCGGCCCGCCCGCCCGCTGTGCCGGGCCAGGCAGACACTCTAGCACTGAGCTGCACCCCGGCCCTGAATGTGCCACTTTGAAAAAGACATTCCCCATGCAATCCTTACCAGTGGCAATTAACGGGATTCTAAAATGCCTCGTCCCACATACTCTTAGAGATAGGACAACACATATCCAAAGCAACCTGACTTCATCATCCGGCCAGGAGCTCACACACATTACTACCTGTCTTTGGTGTGTGAGGCATATTTCCAGAGGCAGGCAATACAGTAGGGAACAAAGCTAACAAACAAACAAAATGAGCAAAAATCACCGCTCTAACGGCCCTTACCTTATGGCGTGGGCGACACTGAAAAGAACAGTAATAAAGAAATGAACGTGTACAATAAGTAAATTTACCAGATCCTGGTGAAGTCTATGGAGAAAAAATAAAGCAAGGAAAGAATGTGGGGAGCATCTGGGGAGGGGCAGGGCAGTCAGAGAGCATCGCCATAACTCTTGGATTAATTCACTGGCAAATGTTTTTAAAATTTTTAAATTTTAATGAAAAATATCATGGCGTGACTACTATATTACTCCATGCACCGTAAATAGCGAGATAAAGGAATTAGCAAAGTGTCTTTTAACTCCGCCTGGGTCTGCCTCCCTCCTTCTGGCTGGGCCTGGAGGAAGCCTCCTGCCCACCTGTGCGCAGCTGCTCCACCTGGTGGCCAAGGCGCTCAGGCTTGTGGCTGCGGCTCTGTCAGGGCTTCCGGCACTCTGGAGGAAAATAGTGATAACTCACCTGACAGCGATGGGAGGAAGCAGCCAGCAGAGCTCACGACACTGTGACTCATGTCTCTATTCTCATTTCTTATGTAGTTGTCTGGGGCCGAGGCTGAATCCTCTTACAGGACCTTGAGGTAGGAGTTCAAAGTTATGAACGGATCGTCGAAGCATATTGAGGATTGTATTGTGTGACCCAGGAAGATATGCTAAGGTCTTAATCCAGAGGGACTGTGACCACGACTTCATTTAGAAATAGGCTCTTTGCAGAAGTCACATTGGATCAGGGTGGCCATAATCCAGTGACTGTGTTTTTATAAAAGTGAAGACTGGGCTTGATGGTTCACGCCTGTGAGCCCAGCACTTAGGAGGCTGAGGCAGGACGATCTCTGTGAGTTCAAACCACCCTGAGCTATACAGTGAGTTCAAGTTGAGTCTGAACTACATAGCGAGACTTTGTCTCAAAAAACAAAGCAAAACAAAACAAAACAGAAAGTAAAGAGACAGCGATTGGGACAGAGACAGATATGCAGGAAAAGGTCGTGTGACCAAGGAGGTGGAAGATGCAGTGACTGGCCACAAGCCAAGGAGTCACTACTGCTAAGGACCAAGGATCTGGTGTGAGATATTGGTGGGAGCACCAGGCGGGAGGGCGACAGCAGGGAACATATGCAGGTTTTCACTCTTACAGCTTTCTAAACCTTGGGGCTGGGAGGCTAGACGTCTGTTAAGGCGAGTGAGATACCCTGAGAGGCTCGTCTCTTCCTCAGATCCTTACTGGGGAGCCCTACAGGGGCCAGAGCTTCCCGTAGGAAGGAGAAGAGGAAAGATCAGTGTTCGGTCTCCTCCTGCGTGCAGCTCCTCGGCCAGAGAAGCTCTGCGCCGTGGCCTTGGTGAGGACGTCACAGGCGTGGCTGGCCAGGCTGTCTGCATCCTGTGAAACTGACAGAGAGGTTCTCAAATGATCAGTTAGGTTTGCTTGGGAATAGCTTTGCAATAGAGTACATGTGCATGTGCCTCAGTAAACCATATGCAGATTCAAGGGGAGGTTTTTATCAGCGAGAAGACAGAAATTCACACTAGCTTCACGGATACAGAGTTCGCTAGTCTTGGAGGCCAGAAGCCTGAATTGGCTTCAGCCTTGGGTGGAGCTGCGGGGCTGCACGGCGACTGCCGGTCCTCAAGAACACGTCTCTGTGTGCAGCTCACAAAGCATGAGGTCTTCTATGAGAAGGATTTCTTGGGGTTTTTTTGGAAAGCCCCAAACAGTACTCAACACAAGCAGGCATGAGCTTTTCCCCGCATCGTTTTCCAGTCTGAATTCTGTCTGACAAGAACACGTTCTTCTTGGTATCAGCAACTTTTACCACCAGAAAGTAACAGTGCCCTCAGGTTAGAATGTGGGGTCCCTGTGAGCAGGGCCGCCCCAGCCCCAGGCACAAGCCACCCTGCGGGTACGTTCCAGCAGGAAGAAAGAACGGCTGATCTACTAAGACGGGACTCCAGGACTATACCAGACCAGGCCCAGCTCAGCAGTGCCCACTGCGGGTGGCAGAGCTGGGCATCCCGCCACACAAGGACACAAGGTCCAGAGGGCTTGGGCTAGGCAACCCCTGCAGCGTCCTCTCCCAGCGTCGAAGGGTGTCCACGGTATGCACGGACGCCCTGTGCGCGTGGCCTGGGCCCTGGTCTGGCTGGAGCCTGCTCCCGTCTCTGCAGGCTGCAGCTGCACATGAGCGGGGTCGGCTGGCCACAGCCCTGCTGCAAGCCCATCATTGTCCTGGTCCTGTCAGAGCAGAGTGGTGGGCCAGCGTCTATAGCCTTCACTGCGGGGCGGTTAGGACTTCACGCACAGGTCTCTGGGGGCTGCTGGCCTGTTCCTCTAGCTGAAATCTGAGCGGAAGGGCTTACCGGGGTCTGTCCCACGGTCCTCTTGCAGGTCGCAGGTAGAGCCCCAGGAGCCCAGGCTGGCAGGGCCATCACCCGCCAAGGGACAGGGCGCACCGGCAGCTGGGGGTGCAGCAGGGAAACCTGGCTCCGGAAGACCCCGGCCCGCTTTCTTAGAGCGGCAACGCGTGAGGCACACGAGCATGTGCGTCATCAGGTGCAGATTACGTGGTCTCCGAGACCATGATATTAAATGAAATAAATCAGACACCCAACCTTAAATACCACACAGCTTCTTTTACACGAGAAACCCAAGGTATAAATAAATTAAAGAGCAAAATAAGAGTTGGGAAATAGGAAACAGGTACCCAGATCTTTTGTAAATGGGAAGGAGACCAAGAAATGGAGGGAGGAAAGGGGAGAAGATGAAGTAAAAAGAATTGTGATGTGTCATGTACATCCACCGACTCCACACAAGGAGTAGAAAAGTACTGCAAATGTGAACCAAAGACAAAATTTAAATAAAAGATCAAAAGCCCTCCTGCTCCCCATGGAAGCAGTGCTGCGGAAATCAGCAAAGTTCTCAAGGACCACAGCCTCATTTACTACTGCGGTTTTCCTGGAAACTAGATTTCCTATCACCAAACTCTAGGCCCCGACCACTTCCTATCACCAGGCTTCTTTCCTCCACAAGTGGCAAAAAGCTGCCTTCTCTGAGGCTCGAACTCAGGACCTTCAGATTATGAGACTGACGCGCTGCCTGCTGCGCTAAGAAGGCGCTACTCCTTGTAGTTGCTAATTAAAATCCCCGATTGCAACACGCGCTCTCTCAGGCTGGCCTTCACCAGGGGAGGGCCGTGCCTGGCGCCGCCCCGGGCGGGGCACAGTTGGGGACCGAAGTCGCTTCGGCGTGTTACCCGAAGTAGAGTAAATGTGCGCGACGGGCGGCTTTGGCCCCACTTACTGCGGGGGGACACCGGACTTAGATTCCACGCTGCCCCACACAACAGGGCAAAAGGTGCCACCAGACCGCGACGCGCGGGTACGAGGGGCCTAAACCGGGTCCCCGCGGAGCTCCCTGGCGACGGGCACGGGCCCGGGCGCGCCCCCCCGGCACCGGGCGGCGGCAGCCGTCGGGGATCACGGCGTGACCCCGCGTGCGGACCGCGCGGACCTGTAGGCCTTCGCTGGGCGTGCGCTTCCGCCCTCGTCCTGGGCGCCCTCTCCGGCCGGCGCCTCGCACCGGGGACGCGGAGCCCTGAGCGGCCCCCGCCGGGCGCCCGGTGGGCGCGACCATCTGCAAGGTGTGTCCCCCCGACCTGCGCCGGGTAGCGTGGCCGAGCGGTCTAAGGCGCTGGATTAAGGCTCCAGTCTCTTCGGGGACGTGGGTTCGAATCCCACCGCTGCCAAGGTTATTACAAGTGAGCACGATCTACAGCTGAGTTAATGCAGCTAGCTATTTTAGCCAGGTCAGTGCGAAACGTGACGCTTTGTTTTTTAATCGGCGGCGAAGGACAACTGTGGTTTTTAAAGGAGAATGTTTTCTTTAAAGTTGTGCCCAAGGGGACAGTTCCTTTTTTATGTTTTCCACAGAAATAAGTGGATCGCATGGTTCGAAATCACCACGGCCTGAGTACACTCCGCAGAGAGCCAGGTTGCCCGAAGGCGCACTTTCTGCACATTGAAGCCAACCGTAATCTATCGTTTTCCTCACCGTTGATGCCTTCCTCGCCGGCTCTATAGCACCTGCCTAAATGTTCCCGCGGGGTGCTTTGCAGGATCTCCATGCCAACACGGAAAGCGCCGCTTCTGCCTCCTTGTCTCCGGCATCCCACCCTGCGGGTTATCTCCGGGCAGCACTTTCAATGGTATCAACGATGGTGCAGTAAAGCAACCCACACATCCCAATTCCATGGCCAGGTGGCGTGAGAGAACTTTCCAAAGGTGCAATTGCTAAATTGAATCACGCATGTGAGGGTCATTTTGGTGGCTCTTAATCGCCTTCCTGAAATGTTACTAACTCATTCACCTGTTGTGCCAGGGCAGGGTCTGTTTCCTCAACACCCTGATCAGCTCGGGATACTGTAACAGTGACAATTATCGCAAGAAAACTCTTATCAACCACAGTACACAGAGAAGAAAATGAGCTGTGATCACGTCCTCCCCTGCCCAAATCACTTATATTGAAGGTGGGGGAATAAAAATGTTAGTGCCTGGGGTAGGTGAAAAATACCCTCACCACCATATCTGCATCCCATTTCTGCTCATCTGTGAATATTGTCTTATATGGAAAAGAAAGGAGTCTTTGCAGAAGAAATTGTTAAGGATCTTGAGATGGGGAATTACCCAGGCCTAAATGCCTCGCCAAGAGTCTACGCAGGAGGCACAGGGAGATCACACAGGGCCAGACGGGAAGGAGGCCACCATAAACCAGGGGGTCCAGGCAGCCACTGAGGCAGGACAGAGCTCCAGACCCCGGGGGAATGGCCCTGTCCACGGGGATTCCAGGTCAGGGTCGAGACTTTAGACTTCTGACCTCCAGAAATATGAGTAAATATATTTCTTTTGCTTTAGGATGCCAAATTTGTGGTAGTTTTTAAAGTAGAAACCCTAGGAAAATAATGCAATAATCTTTAAGGACTCCTAGACAACACTACACTGGCAATTGTTTTTAGCTGTTTTATTTTGATCTGTCAGTCTGATAGATTAAAAATACAGTTTTACTGCATGGGATGGTTGATTGACTGTCAATTTAAGTAGATAACGCTCGGCTAAACCGGCTCGGCATCGTTCTGGGTGTGGAAGACCCATCCTAGGGAGGATTATCGCCAGAATGCTACAAAAGGGAAATGAAGAAGGCAGGATTGCTTCTGTTTCCTTTGGAGGCGCTCCAGTCTTTGCTTTCAGCTGGGATGCTGGCTCTGGGCAGACTCTGCAGCCTCCAGCACCAACCCTTCAGCCTTCCACGGCAGACCAGGTCCAGGGCAGACCCTTGAGTCTCCTGATAACGACTTGCACAGGACACCGGACAAAGCTCCAGGCCTCTGACTGGACCCTTCGAATCCCCAGGACGCAGGAGGCCTTTTGCACCCTTCCACACCTGACTCTGTGGGCTGCCATTGTAAGCCAATTTGTAAATTCCTATACACTTTATAGTTTATATTGTGTCTATTTCTCTGATAAACACCAACTGATACACTGCAGTTCTACCGCCCCCTTTCACAATTTCTCTCATTCAGAGTGACACTGATCAATTCTTTATGTTTTAAAACCATTTTTTTCCTGTTCCGAGAAATAAGCGTTCACCCTATTCACACATTCTTTCCTGTGAGTTGTGACTTCTCTTCCCGAGGCGGTGAGACTGCTGTATATTGGGAAAATCCAGCACCTTAAACACCAATTACAAATACGCTCCCACAGCCCCTCCATTTGGCTTTTTTTTCCACTTTGCTTGTACATTTTTGGAGGGGATGGGAGTAAATCCAGGCAGATTTTTTTTAACACCGTGAATTACATCAAACTATAATTTTGTGTGAAAAAAGTTTTCTATACAAAAGTTATATAAAACTTCTGTCTTGACATTTCTGATAATTCATGGATTTCCATTCTTTACCTTTAAAACTTTGTGTCTACTTGAAATTTATTTTCGTTCACAGGCGGCATGCTGACCAAGCTTCTCTTTCTCTAGATGGGGATCGAGTTGGTCCAAAGTAGCGTGTTTTGAACAGTCCGTCTCTGTCTCCTGACGGGAATTGTTACCTTTATCAGACCCTCGTATTTATACATTTGTTTTCTCTACATCTGGACTTTGTGTTTTGTGACCCTGATTGCAAATGGAGCCTTGAACGCTTGTTTTCCAATTCTGGGCATCCCCACGGCTCGCTGGGCCTGAGCCAGCTCGTTTTCTCGCCGTAATATCCGGGTGTCGTTTACCAAAGGCCGCTGTGGATGTCAAGTTCAAGTTCGATAATCCAGCATCTGTAGCGTTTACGCTTCCGTCTACAAAGCAGCACTTATTAGCTTCAAATATATTACCAATCCGTATGAATGTTTTCGTAACACGTAAATATTGATTTTATCAGTCTCTAAAAATAACCAGGGTTGTAACCAGTTTAAGTTTCACCGTGATATTAGTGGCACCGACCGTGGACAGAGACTGGGCTGCCAGCTTTCGAAGGACCGTCCCGGGCGACAGAGAGGAAGAAAGGTCCTCGCTCTCGGCCTCTGTAACTGTACACCTTCGCAGAGATCCAGAACTAACTGCGCAAATAATCCATCTTGGATACAAGGTTGAGATTCCGGAGGACTCGACGTCTCCTCTGCTCCGCCCTGGATGTGTCCCCGCGCTCTCCCAACCCAGAGACGCAGGGAAACGGTCCCGGCGCCCGGGCGCAACGCGGGAAACAGAGTCCCGCAGAGCCCGCCTCGCTGGGGAGGGGCTGCTGGGTCTGGGAAAGGACGGTGCGCGCCGGGAGTCTGCTTTGGGGAGGGTGGCGGCCTCGACTCCCGCAGCCCGGGCCGCTGCACAATTTAGTCAAAAGCAAACACAGATGCCTCACCAGGACACGGACCACTGCGGGCTCCGTGGCTTAGTTGGTTAAAGCGCCTGTCTTGTAAACAGGAGATCCTGGGTTCGAGTCCCAGCGGGGCCTCTCTCTTTTCTTGCCCCTCGAAGCCTCGCCGTGTGGCACCTGTCCGTGTACTCAAGAGCAGCTCTGGCTACAATGTTCCCAGCCTCAAAACGAAGCGTTTTCCTGGATTACGGCAGCGGTTCACCCTCTCCCGCGGCTTTTGCCGAGCCGCTGCACGCTCCGCGCAGGTGTGGGACGTTTACGGGTGGCGCCGCCCTGGGAGCGCAGTGTGCACCGTGTCCTCGCAGCGCGCACCGGGCTCCGGCTGTGTCACGGTGCCGGGACTGCGCAGATGTCAACGGACACTCGCACTGAGACGCAGGCGAGCGCGATCTCGGCCCGGTGATGTTTGCCTTCAGGGGAGGAAGACAATCACACACCCGTTAACCTCTCGCAAAACTGCAGGCGGCCGACGGGCGCTGACGGCGTGGCGCCGACTCGGAGGGAAAGACACTCGAGCTGTGAGCGCCTGACGAGCTCGCGCTGGAGTCTGCGGCTCCAGCGCCCGGACGCGCGATCGGACGCGCGGCTGCTTCCCCTCGCCAGGTGCTGTCCACAGCCCCGGCTGGTTTGAAGAAGCCGGCTCCGGCTCAGCCCAGCCCTCCCCTCGCGGAGCTCACGACCACGAGAGTGAGAGCGACAGTCCACAAATAAAAGCGTAAGAAATGGTATGTCGGACTGTGATAGGCTCCATGGAGAAAAATGAAGCCAAGAAGAAAGATGAGGAGGGTGTGTGGCCACAGGGATTTTTCTCTGCCTTTCTAATAAACTGCTCATAGGTCTTGCATTTGTTTTCCTCTCCTTTAAGTGTCCAGCGGTCACAGGATGCCTGTGATCTCGACGTCACAACCTGCAACCACACGCTGCATCTTCGGATGCTCATGCCACCCTTAGCCTCGTCTCCACCGTGCCGGGTTCAAATATTTTCAACCTGAGGTTCTTTGAATCTGTGAAAAGGGAGCTCATGGATATAGAAGGTGAGGGGGTTATTGTTACTTTATTTGAATAAAAATAGATAAATGTACTACTTTACAAGAGGAAATCACACCCACTTCCCTCACAAGCTCTACTCAAGTTCTCTGGCACGACTTCCCAGCATTTCTCTGCTCCTTATCACCCATGACTCCATCAGAAACAAGTGTTCTCAATCCTTAATGCTTCTTTCTGAAATCTGATATAATTCGTTACTGATTGTAGGAACCCAGCTGGCCCACAGCCCAGATGTGCTGGAGAAGCACAGTGGCTTGCTAGGAGACAGAAGAGTATTCCCACAGAAGGCTTGGAAGAGATAAGGGTTATTAAGACATTGACAGAAAAGCATAGAGTGAAATGATGTTTATGAACAGGGAAGGGTTCAGAAGCAGCACAAAGGTGTCCAGCTGCCCTCCACGTGGGGGCATGCACTCAACACCGCTCTGCTGAGCAACAGCCCACAAGGGGTGCATGTTCAGCAACAGCACTACTCAGGAGGTCTGGTGTAATGACTGAACAATACTCGCCAGCACTCTGTTCCACACCCAGCCCAGCAGGCAGGGGGGTTTATAGGTTACACTCCGCACCGGCGACGCCATTCACTTGCTTTGCGGTACTGTGTGGGGACCAGCATTCCGAGGAACAGCAGACATGGCACATGGGAGTAGGAAGGCAGGCTCTGCAGACAGCATGGGTTTGTCCAGTCCTCAGGGTCTGCTGGATGAAACTCATCTGGACACTCTGGTTCCTGACTACCTACAATGTCCATTTGACTCGGGAACGTAAAATGGGCACTTCAGAAACATAGTGCTAAATGCCCTGGTCTCTTCCAGGAACAATACACTCCACTCCCCACTGTGCCCCTGAACATCCTTTCACTTTTATCACACCTGTCTTCTGCAATGTCCTGTGGGAGGTACACCAAGATGTAAAACACAATCAAACCCTGTACCAACAGGACAAAGAACAAGGTATGACAAGTCCTGTTATATAGACAAGCAAACTGAATAAAATACTTTTCCAGGTAGCAGGAACACATTGAAACCTACTGGGAGCAGAATTAACACTACATTTAAACATAGCAGTAATACAGGTTCGCAGCTAGTGACAAGCTGAGGACGCATTATGAGTATTTTCCGGAATATGTACATAGCATTTTGTAGTATGATGGTCCGAGTGTCTCCCTGTGTGGCGCACGGCCACCCTAGAACATCAGAGTACATGCCAAGAAAGGCTCAGCCATGTTCACCTGGGTTTTTTGTTTCATCTGGTTTGATTTGATTTGGTTTGGTTTTTTGAGACAGGGTCTTGCTATACAGTTCAGGTTGGCCTTGAACTCACTATTAGCTCAGGGCGCCCTCGAACTTGCAGGGATCCTCCTGCCTCAGTTTCCTGAGTGCTGGGATTACAGGGGTGCACCACCACGCCCAGCTATATTCACCCATTTTTATACCAAGCCAAAGACATTGTATTTGGTGTCATTAAAAGAAGGCGAAATTAATTTCAGGTTGTCCAGTTATACCTGTGAGTGGTGGTGTCACTTTGGCTTAACATCCATCTTCATGACATTAGGAATGCTGGTTGTAGACACCACAGAAGACTGACAGAGGGGGACAAAGACCACTCACTGTATACAAAGAACTGTGTTAGTTACTGTTTTTCTGGACTACACCATACACTCAGCTTTGAATTGTCTTTGGTATGTAAAGTTGTTTTCAGTGGGAACATCTCGAGATCTGGATGTTCCAATGGCAGCTCTGTTCTATCAGGCTCAAACTAACTCAGGGCAGATTACAGTTCTGGCAGAGTTCTTTTTGATCACTTCCCTCATCATCCCTGGGCTTCATTTTTGGTAGTGCTGACTCTCTTTTGAGATTGACAGCTGCCGCGTTTCCCTATGTCTCCTCTTGTCTTTGTGACAGTCCCTCTGGAGAAATTGCTGACCAAGCCCCCTCCAGCTGTATTCTTAATTTGTCTGGAATCCTGCTGTGCTTATTGGTCTTCTTGGCCCCAGGGAAGTGATCAACAGTGGCATAATACTTTTAGCCACATGTGAGCAGTGAAGAGGTCTAGAAGCTCACCTGGAGTCCATATTTCATTTAATCTTCTCTGCTTTATATGTGATGGCTGATGAGGTGGGAGGAGAGGGAAGGGGGAGGAAATTAGTTTTTAAAAAAAGCCGTAATTTGTACATGTAGCTATTCCCCAAGATGACTGTTAACCTCACAAATTGCAAACATGTACCAATTTTAAAAAATGTTTTAAAAAGAAAATTGATGTTTAGTGGATAGACCCACTCCCTCCTTCCTTCCTTTCTGGTAGACCATGAGACCTTTAGGTCATAATTCTGAGGCTGAGATGTGCAAGTGGCAGACATGGGTGTGGCATAATGAGAATTCATTTGACTCGTGGAGGCTACTCTGGCTGGCTGGGGTTATACAACTCAGAGCCCTCATTTCCTCTCTCAAAACCAAGTAAAGCCAAAGAAAACTTAAGCTAATTAAGCTTGTGTTGGTAGAAAGAGGCATCACTGAAACATACCGCTTTTCCCTGGGACATGTGGAGCAGATATCATGAGTTCTAGAAGCCTCGTCAGGAGAAAGGCGGCAGAGCACCAGGCTCTTAAGGTCCCGAGAGAGGGCAGCAGGTGCAATCAGGCTGGGGCTCCAGCAAGAACCTCCAAAGGTCTTATTACGGCAGGGAAGGCAGGTAGGTTGTGGAGGCAGAGAATATTCTCTTGTTCCAAGTCAGAGTCAAAGGCAAATAAGACCAGTTCTCGCCCGGTATGTCACTGACACCTGGAGACAGTCACTGGTGACTGACTGTCCCTGGGGAAACATTTTCAGTCTGTGTTTGACATTTTGGCTGTGATCATGCATGACATCAGTTTTTCTACTCATTAATCCCATCTTAGTAACAAGGGAGAGTGGGATTTACCCACTAATTTTCAGAAAGCAAACACATTGTGTTAATGACAACAATGATAAGAATAGTTCAACACATCCTAGACACAACACATGAATCACACCGTGTCTTAGCAAGACCTTGAGGTAGGCACCATTACTGTTCTTGTTTTACAGTTGAGGAACTTGAAGCTTAAAGAAATTGAGTCCTGCATGGTGGTGCACACCTGTAATCCTAGCACTTGGAAAATGAGGCAGGAGGATCGCCAGCCAGCCTGGACTACATAGTGAGTTCAAGCCCATCCTGAACTGCACAGTGAGAGCCTGCGTCAATTAAAAAAAAAGAAATTAAATAATATGTCCAAAGTTTACAGGCATTCAAATACATACTTCCCCTTCCCCAATATCAGATACTCTGAAGATCAATTTGATTGTCAAACGATAGAGAAAATGACCAGTAAGCCAAAATATTGAGGCTCTTTTTGAGGGAATGGGATCTTGATTTGTGATTTTCCGGTTACTTTCTATGCAAATGCACCAACTTCCTTTCAACTGCAGTTTATTATCTTCTCTGTGTTAGTAGATGCTCCCTTGCCACCACCTCTGTCTCTGTATGAGTCCCTGACCCTGCTCTTCGGGGTCACACAGCTGCAACAAACCTTCCTGGTACAGATGCAGGTAGTTTATGATTTTTGTGAACGTGTAGCTGGTCAAATTCACCCGGAAGTGTCTGAGAGAGGGAGGACTCCGCCTCGGGGTAGATGAACTTTCAAGTTGATCCTTAAGACTGACCTTTCTAGAGGATTTCAGTTAAATTACATGTTCACGTGTGTGCCCCTTTCTGTTAATTGCAATTCCATTTTCCCAGCACATCAGACTGAAAGTTGAGTTTCACTCTTTCCTCTATCTTATACCCATGCCTTGCTCTTGGTTCCCACTACCACTGACTCAGCTTGTCTTCTTGGTGTCTTCAGAAGGCTTCCTGAGGGCCTCCGGACCTCTGTTCCCACTCCTGTGATCCTTTCTTCTGCTTCCATGGGAAGTGCTCTGAGGTCCGCTCCAGCCATTCCACACCCCACCTGAGAAACCTCATCTAATCAGATTGCTCAACCTAGTGCTCAGGACTTTCCATGTCCTGGGATGCAGGTTCTTTTTGCAACCTGGTTTTCCACTGCACCATTTTATCAGGCTCTACCTAAATGCAGATTTATCAGAATGCTAAATTTGTCAGAAAGAATTTAGTGTGCTTGACTCAGCCACTTCCTGTTTGTGGCAATATTTGATGATGTGTGTTTTTCGTCCTCTCAAACAAGGTATGTGTACACTTCTAATGCCCTTTGACATTATTTATAAATATTGATGATTTCTCGTTTTAATTTTTGTTAAAGCTATCTGCTCCAGGTTAAAAAAAAATACTATGAGTTTGCCATAAAAAAACAGGACTTCCCTTCCCCACCACTCTCAATGCTTATTTGCCTAAGAAAACACATTCTTAATAATTTTGATGTTTTCTTCTCTTTACCCTTTTTTTTTAATAATCAGCTTTCCTCTCTTTGGATTTTTTCAATTTCAAATATTATTTATTATATGACATGAGAAATGAGAATTGTAAGCCTCTGTGTAGTAAAGACAGTGACAGCTCACCCTCCAAATGCTGGTGCACCCAGCTCAGCGCGGAGCGTCTGCACTTTCATGGTACGGTGGGACCCTGATGTGAGCTGTGCTTACCTAGAATGTGCCTCTGTTCTGTCACATCAGTGTGCTTGATGGCTCCAGCTCTTTTTGTTTCTAAGTTACTTTCTTCAGTCTCCTAAGACTTCCCTTCACCATTGCCATGGAAGCACCCTTCCCCCTGCTGTGTGGGTTTTCTGTCTTCTGATATCTTCCTCTTTTTCTGCTTACTCCCTCATTTTAACGGCACCCTGATGCTCAGCTTCCAATTGCTTTGTTAAAAAAAAAAAAAGAGGGCCTGGGAAATAAAATTGAGGGTTTTTGCATGCCTTAAAATGCTGTATTCTAACTCAGTTCATTGGTTACAGATATAACACTAGGTTGGAAATAATGTTCCTTCAGAGCTTTTAATCATTACCCTGTACCTTCTCACTTTCACTGGTACTGCTGGGAGCTAAAGCATTCTTCTTCCTTTCTCAAAACTACGAATCAGAGAGTTTCTACTTTATGTCTATATTTCTCCTTCTAGAAGTCTTTGGACGCTTCCAGTCCTGATTAACCTGAAATTCATGAATAATGCAACCAGACACAAGTCTCTATTCTTTCATTGTGCTGGCTGTCTGGTCACTTGTGTCCTTTAGAGAGTAAAAAAAAAAATCTTTTTCTAAGCATCCACTTAGTATTAAAACTTATTCTTTCTTGTTAGAAGAATACTATTCAGATTTCAGCTTTTTAAAGTGTATGTTAGCAATACAGAATGGTGAGGTTCATTTGGGGAATCTGATACATATTTAACATATTTTGATCATTTTCAGATTTGGACTTGAGTGAGGGAAGAGGGGACACTTACTCGCTAACCTCCATTTTTCACAGAATAGAAGAATTTTTATTACATTTGCTTTGACAGGAAATGTGTAGGAAGGAAATTTCTAGTTTATTTTAACTCTCTCATTCATAGTTTTGAGAAAGGAAGAATGTCATATTGGTAAATGTCATACTTTGGATCGCCAATGTTCCCTAAAGGCATTCTAGTCGAAATGTGCTCTCCAGGCTGGTGCCTTTGGGAGAGGGCAGAAACTTCAGGGGTGGGACTTGGCAGAGGTTTTTGAGTCTTTGTGTCTTTGTGTCCAAGGGCCCTGGGGACCATGGCCCATCCTCGCTCTGCTTCCTAATCAAGAGGTGAGTGGTTTTGCTCTGTGATGCACTCCTATGACATGCTGCCTCACCCCAGGCCCAAAGCAATGGGGCCAAGAGACCATGGACTGGAACGCCCGAAACTGAGCCAAAATAACCCTTCTCTCTGTACAAGTTGTTGTGTCAGGTAATTTGTTATAGTGATAGAAATATGATTAATGCCATAAACTTGACAGATGGAGCTGACCATGCTTGAGTCATCTACTTCCTTCCGTCTGTTGAATTTGGTCTGTCATCGGGATTCATTCTGCACTGCTCTACCACACCTGTAGTCACAGACTCATTTTCTTACCTGTACGTAGAGTGGTGCTGCCAAAGTATGCCAATGACTGATATCTAAACCTTCTTGGAGATGGCAGAAAGTAAGACGATTCAATTGCATGACTAAAATCACAACCTCCAAATAGTACTAATGACAATTATAGTGTAAACATTCTGCTTTCTGCCTCTATCTCTACTGTCTGTGTATACTGTGGTTTGTTTTTCCTCTTACCTACTGAAGGATATCTCAGTTGCTTTCAAGTTTTGGCGATCATGAATAAAGCAGCTATAAACATCTGTGTGCAACTTTTTGTGCGGACCTAAATCTTCAACTCCTTTGGGTAATACCGAGGGGTATCGTTTCTGGATCTTGGTAAAACCACAGAGAATTGGCTTCCTTTCAGCTATATCCTTTCATATAAGAAACTGTAAAGCTTTCTTTTAAGTGACTGTACCATTGTGCATTCCCCCAGCGATGGAGGAGAATTCCTGTTTTTCCATATCTGTGCTGGTATCCAGGAGTGTCAGGCGTCTGTAATTTGTCTACTGGGAATGCAGTGTTATCTCACTGTTGTTTTAGTTTGTATTTCCACAATGACATGATATGGAGCATCTTTTCTTTTTTATTTTAATGCAATACAAGTAGATATTAATAAAGAAAATATAATACAGCACACTTCTTTTATGAAAAATAAAATGAAGTTTTATAACAAAATAGAGAATAACAATAGTTAATACATGGTGTATCATAACCTTAAAAGAATGGCTAAAATGTTATTCAGAGTACAAGTCATAGACAAAAAAGATTCTCTTTCACAAAGAAGAAACAGATAAAAACACTAAACTTTCTCTTCAACAATGGGGCATCTTTTTGTAAGCTTCTTTCCCTTCTTTGATAAATTTCTGTTAAGGTCTTTGGCCTTATTTTTAGTCAGCTTGTCTATTCTTATGGTTCAGCTTTTAGAGTTCTTTAAGTATTTTTAACAGTCTTTTATCTGATTTGTCTTTTGAAAATATGTTTCTCTCAGGCTGAACCTTGCCTTTTCATTCTTCTGAGAGGCACACCATTTACTGGACAAAAGAGGAAGACTACCTTGGCTAAAATGGGAAGCGGGTGCCAGGATACCAGGGACACTTGCGTGTCCCATCTATCTTCATCAGTTCTTTGGAGTCTCATCTTCATCAGTGCCCTGATTAGTTAGTATTTGGATTAGTTAGTATTTGGATTAGTTATTGATTAATGTCCCACTGTGCACAGTGAGTTCAAGGCCAGCCTGCGCTACAAAGCAAGATCCTGTCTCAGAAAAATGTTAGCAAAAGTCATTCACAGAATCGATGGGAAGAGTGGATAACATAACTTGTCAAAAAAATTAGAAATGAAGGGAACCAAGACACAGTTTAGGTCATACCCCAGGAAGGTGCCAAAGCCTTTGGTGTATCACTGTGGGACACTAATCATGTCAAATGTTCTGAATTTTGGATAGTTCCTTTGCTCTCATTTGTATCATTTCTCTAGCTTCAAATTCGGGGTAGGAGTAACTGAAGTTATTTTATAATGTTAGTTACAATAAATATTTTGTTTGATATTGTCATAATTTCTATTGAGGGTGTTCTCCATGTCTTCCTCATAACAGTATATTTTTCCCTACTGTCTTCAGAACCTCTGAAAACTCAGGAAATTTTAAAAAATCACCTTTTTCTTCCTTGATTTTAGCAGGTCCATCCTTTCACAATTCAATGAAGCATACAAATGAGAGTTTTCCAGAGTATTTTATTTTCATGGGATTGACCAAATATCCATGGCTGGATCTTCCTCTCTTCTTCATCCTCCTGACCTCCTACCTGCTCACTCTGTCAGGAAACACTGCTATTACTCTGGTCTCTCAACTGGATTCCCAACTCCAAAGTCCCATGTATTTCTTCCTCACCAGCCTTTCCTTTCTGGATCTCTGTTCCCCACCACAACTGTACCTCAAATGCTGTTTGACTTAGGGGGACCAAACAAATGCACATACACAGGCTGCATGCCACAGGCCTACATGCGCCACTGGTTGGGCTGTTCTGAGTGCGTCCTGCTTGGTGTCATGGCCTTGGACCACTATGTGGCCCTGTGCCAGTCCCTGCGGTACTCTGTAATCATGGACCGCAAACTCTGCCTGCAGCTGTATGGCACTGCCTGGCTGCCTGGCTTGGCCAACTTGCTGCTCAGTCCACACTCACCTTCCAGCTGCCTCTGTGTGGGAACCAGGCCCTGGACCACTTCTTCTGCAAGCTGCCTGGTCTTATTAAGATGGCTTGTGGAGGTACCACAGTCAATGCGATTATCTTAGCAGTAATGACCACCTTCCCGATAATGAGTCCCCTCTCCATGATTCTTGTCTCTCATGGTTACGTTGCCCAAGCTGTATTTCAAATCCCTTCTGCTGCCGGGACACTCAAGACCTTCAATACTTGCTCATTGCACTCACTGGTGGTGTCCTTATTTTATGGGTCTGTTATCTGCATCTACATGCAGCCCTCAGGAGATGACCCTCAAGACCTTAACAAAGTCTTGACACTGTTTTACTGTGTTAGTACTCCTGTGGCCAATCCCTTCATCTACACCCTGCGGAATAAGGAGGTTACAGGAGCTTTGAGGAGGATTCTGAGAACGACCATTTCATCTAAGAGAATATGAGAAGGTGATACCCAACAATAACCTGAGATGTCCTCTTTTACATATATGTTCTATCAAAGCCATGGTGAAAAGTCAAGAAAAACTTATGAAGATAAGCATCTATATAACAAAACACCTGAAAATTAGTTTGTAAATGTTTTTCAACTTTCAGTATGGTATCACTGAAAAGTATTAATGAGATCTGAAGTTCTGGAATAACTATCTGAATGGTACCATGTTAAAAGGTGTTTCACTGTGTTAGACCTTGAAAAACCTAAAGAATGATAAAAACTGTATGAAATTTTTTTTAAAATATAAAATTATTTTTATGAGTTTTTACATTTAATTATTTTAAGAACTTATCAAATAAGCAAAAGGAAAAATGAACAGAAAAATGAAACATTATTACTAAACAATGTTTGGATATTGGCATGGTGAATAATTAATTTTGGTTTATATTTCATATCAAAAATTATATTAAAATAAATTTGAATTAAAATATTAATTTTCTTGTGGTACTGGACCTCACAAATGATAGGCAAGTACTCTAACACTGAGCTATACTCCCAGAACAAAAGGCTAAAATTTTTAAATGCTCTTCATTAAAAAATAAAATATCAATTTCGATCTCAGTTGTAGAAGAAAAATACAAGAGGCAATTAGAAATACGGAGAAATTATAAGTTGTTAAAATGTACTATGGTGAAAGACAAATTGCTATTAATCCCTCTCACTTGAAAGTTCAGAACACAACAGGATAAATAAAAATGATAAAGGCCAGGCATGGTGGTGTACGCCTGTAATTCCCAGTACTTGGAAGGCTGAGGCAGGAGGATTGCCACGAATTCAAGGCCAGCCTGGACTACGCAGTGAGATCAAGGCCAACCCGAACTACATAGTGAGACCATGTTTCAAAAAACAAACAAAACAAAACAAAAAGATAAATATATGTATAACAAATTAAACATTAAAACTAAATTTATTGTTTTTAAACTGTAACCAGTCTTCCTTTTTATACCAAAAAAATAAGGACTTAATGAGTATACACGTATAATACATGCAACCACTAACTAAGCAACAGTAAGAAAGTACATATATAGATACTTTATGCAGGTGACACATCACTAAGTGACAAAACTCATTCTTACCAAGTTTTGTTTTGATTTTTTTTGGTGCTGGGGATCGAACTGAGGGCCTTAGGCTTGTTAGGCAAGCACTGTAACCACTAAGCTAACTCCCCAGCCCGTGACCAAGTTTTTTTTAAGCTAACAATATTACGCACTGAAATGCATTCCTGTATTTTTATGCTAATTTGAGCTGGGGAAGTCATACACAGTGTGAGAAATGCTTTGGGATATGGACTGAGGGTGAAAAAGGAAAATGCATATTGCCCTGAAAAAAGTTACACTTTTGTATTTTAGACAAGGATTTGTGACAGGTAAACACAGCTTTTATATTTGTATAAAATTTCTCTAATTTGTCACTGGTAGTTGGTTAGACTAACTGGTTTATATGTATTTATTAAGTAAAGAAGGCTCTATCCAGAGTCAACACTTTTGATTTAGGATAAGATTCCCCTATAGTAGTACTTTTATAAGTTGCCCAGGACAGAAAAGATACTTTTCAGCTTAGATTTGGAAATCCCTACTGCAAATATTGAAAATCTCACACAAGTAAGAGACGAGAGATGTAGTCTGATAGTGAATCGGTATGGCTTACCAAAGGCACAGCCGAAGCGCTAGCTGAGAGGTAACGTAATATTCTCCAGGATATAATGAATATACAGAACCACCACTTCTAAGCTGTGCTGTGTCTCCAGTAAGAACAACACCTGGTTCTAGGAACCAAGAGAGGTGGAGGCAGGAGTGGCCCCACTAATCATTACTCTCAGTGAACAACTGGGGGATTTATTTTTCCCATTGCCACAACTCTGAGCTTGGCAAAGGGGATACAGCAAAAGGCCCACTGAAGTACAGACTACTACTACCACATATGCATTTTGGAATCCTTGTGTCAGGAATCTGAAGAAGAGTCACCATCAAGAGAGGGCTATTTCATTCTGATTAGTAGGAGATAGAGCTGTTGTTGCATATTGAATTCAGAAAGGAAAATGAATGAAAACTCACTTAGATCTATGACTATGAAGTCAGGAAAAATGTCCAAATCTTACTCCTAGACTGCTCATATAAGCAATCTCATGACAATGGAAAATCTCCAGCATTTCCGATACAGGCAAAGAACGCAGGAAACTACAATGTCAGCCTCAGTCACTTTTGCCCCCAAAAGTTCTTGATTTGGCCAAACTCTACTATCCTCATCTACACAATTCTTCACAATATCCCCTTCCTCACAGTACTTTCTTCTAAATTAAAGTCATTTGTGAATGCATTGTATTGGTTAACCCTGTATCATGCCTGTACATTAACTGCAAGAGAGATGGAAGATGAGTATTTTAGCACTCAATCTGAAAAGATAGGAGTTATAATGGGGAAAAGATTCTGCTACATCCTAGATGTGTGTACTATTATCACTATTCTACAGTGAGGAAAATGAGGCACATAGGGATTCAATAACGTGATCATTAGCACACAACTACGAAGATTTCTTCACTAAACAGTCTTCCTATATTTACACATAAGTGTTTACAACTGTGATTGCATGAATACAGAGGAAGCTATGGAAGAATGCCAGCTGGGAGACTGATGTAGGTTGGGGGGGGGGTGAAAGTGATGATATGGAAGCCAAGAAGTGGAGAGGAGGAAATAAAGTCCACAGAAAATGGGGTGAGGTGGAGATCAGCATCCCCAGACCGAAAAGCTATGCTGGACTAATCCGGTTTGGAGCTAGACAGGAAGTGATTTGTAGTTGGAAGCGCAAGAAGACCAGGTGAAAGGGAGACACCACAGAGATGAAGATTCCTAGAGGGGTGTGGTGGCACTTCCGGGATGTCCTGGACTTCCGGGCCAGTGGGGATCGGCTCGCAGGTGGCGGCAAATGTGTAGAATTATAACATCTCCAGTCCTGAGCTGGCCTCCATGAAGCCTTGGAGGGGCCACGTGCTCCCATCCCAGCCAGGCCTGCCTTGGCAACTTGAGGTAGGCGCCTGTTCTGCACAGGTTAAGAGAGGCCAAGGACTCCTAAATGTGAGCCGGTGGCTGTGGTGGGATCAGATGGGCTCTTCATACCTAGAAACACAGAAACTTTCCCTCAGTCCTGGGGCTCACAAGTGTTTTCGAGGTCATATTTTTAAAAAGCAATACTGTGCATACATGGTAGGTTTTGAATGCACAACACCCCAGGAGTCTGGATAGCCTTCTGCTGGGATCTAATAATATTTATATAATAAAGCATGAATGTTCCCTGTAAGACTATAAATAGCTTCATGCCGTTCAAAGAAAGTTTTATTATAAAAGAATTATGTTACTTCACATATTGCCAATGAGCGACTTATGAAAATACTCTTTGTTTTTTGGAGCATTTAAATACCTTCTCTTACATGTCACTCCAGTTTATGTTAGGTACTCCCTTTCCTTTCCACATTCTGTACATGCTTTCTATTTATTGAGCATCCAGATTTTTACATACCTACTTTTTTCAGAATCTGTGTCCAGAAAATAGCAATAAAGTGCCTAGAAGAGCCAAGAAATCGGTCCCTTCCCATTATTTCCTGTGAATTCAGGTAGAATCTCCATTTTAATGACCTTGATGGAACATTTACTTTATCTCTTTCAGGCCAATTTTCCCTCAAATGTATTAATTTTTATTACGTCCATAAAAGAATACTGATCTTTGTTTATAAAGGAATTATAGAATTGAATCTGCAAGCAATGAACTCTTTGGGGGGAGACTAAGACAAAGTGTTTCCTTTCTAAGCAATAGGATAAATACACTTTTGCCTTTCTTCTATAACTGAACTTGTAATCTAAAGTATTTTTTTTTACACTTAGACTTTTCAATTTGCTTTGATGATTTGTACCCCTTTTTGATGGTAAAGAGCATTGATACTGGGAAAAGGCAAAAGGCTAAACATCTATACAGGCTCCAAATATGCCTTTTCAATACTGTGTGCCTATGCAACAATCTAGCAGAAAAGAGGCTTTTACTGACAATCATCTGTCAAGTATAAGCAGGCAATTCTACAACTCCTACAGGCAGTCCATCTTCCTAAGCAGGTTTTAGTCATGCACTGTAAAGGGCATCAAAGAGATGAATCTTAAGTCTACTTAGGAAATCAAAAGGCTGACAGGGAAGCAAAAAGGGCAGCCTTTTAACCCCTTAAAACCCTAGCCTTATTTCCAGTTCCTAAGGAACCATTGAAACCAGACTATACCCCCCAGGAAAATAAGTGAGCCTCAAAACAAGGGGGGGGGGAGACTCTAGTAGTATTTAAAAAGCAAACTGGTCCTTCCTCAAGGGATACAGTGGAAGGCTATAAAAACTCTTCATCACCCCTTCCATATGAGAAGAGATGCTACATTGGAAATGGTCACTTAAATTTCACAGGACCAGGACTAACAGCAGCCACCTGACAGGTTTGCAAATCTTGGTAATCCCAAATCTTCTCCTTTATTAAAACCTGTTCAGAGGAGAGGAATATCTCCTGGAGAGGACTGGCAAATAGACTTTACCCATATGCCACCATGTAGAGAATTTAAACAGATGTTAGTCCTAATTTATGCCTTTACAGACTAGATTAAAGTCTTTCCTACCCATTCAGAAAAGGCTACAGAGGTAGTCCAGGTACTTCATAAAAAAAAAAATCATCCCCAAATTTACACTACCCCAGTCTTCCCAGAGTGACAATGGATCTTCTTTTACCTCCCACATAACTCAGGGGATGGCAAAGACTTTAAAAATAAAGTACCACCTCTGTTCCTCCTGGTGGCCTCAATCCTCTAGAAAACCAAAAAGAGCCAACCAGACCCTACAGTGAGCTCTGGCAGAACTTTGCCAAGAGACATCTGAGCCCTGGCTTTGATTGCTGCCAGTAGTACTCACGATGGTTCATTACACACCCCAAACTGGGCTAAGTTTGAGCCCATTTGAGATGTTATATGGGAGGCCATTTCTATCCTCTGATATGATAGTAAACCAAAGACCATGAAGCTCTTACAATATCTCATTAATCTGGGCCATGTACAACAGGCTACACAAATGTATGGGGAAAAACTCCTGCCAGATCCGAGTCCAGAGGGACCATTTATTGTCCTCCTTACTGGAGACTAAATGCTTGTAAAAACTTGGAGAGAGAGAATATCTACTGAATAGTTAAATCCAAAATAGAAAGGCTCCTTCTCAGTAATCCTTGCCATATCCAATGCAATAAAGGTGGCAGAGATGGAAAGTTAGATTCATCCTTATAAAATAAAGCCAGTCCCATCTAAACTGTCTGACAAACAAGACCACCCCAAAGGAAAAAACCTACTTTCTCAAATAAACTTTACCACTGTTTTTTGCAAGTCTTGTTCAATTCTTTATTCAAGGTGTGAAGAACCTGGACTCTAACTCCAGAGGAAGAGGAAAACAACCCCAAATCTGATAATGTTTAGTTGGTGGTCTGCTTCTCAGAAACAAGCTACCCAATAACAGATTCACTTACCACGAATCACCATCACCCATGTACAGGTGGATAAAGGTCTTTTTCAGTAAGCAAAAGCAGGGAAGAGAGCATAGTGAGATAATGCAGCTCTCCACACCTGCTTTACCACTTCCAGCCATCTTCAGCTCTTTGCCCCCTTTCTTGCGGAAAGGAAATTGGGCTCCAACCTTCTGGGGCAGTGTCTGTACACTCTGTCCCTGCTTTAAGGCTGAAGGGAGGAAAGGGTGTTGGTTATGTGCTCAGGAGGAGGTGGTCTGGAGAAGTCACTTGTTTCTAAAAGAAAGAAGTCTAATTTAAAATTCCACTTTGCACTTATACTTACAAAATGAGCCAGAAGTATCTTTGTGTGAGAAAGTAAGGAAGAAAAATTGAGGCATAGAAACCAACTGACCACATCTGACACTATTTGAGCATTAACGAAAGTAATTTAAATATTGAATTTTATAATAATCCACGAGTTCACTGTAATAAAAAAAGGAGAGAGGGCTGGAAAGAGGAAACTTTACAGGAAATGACACCTAACGTAGAAGGACTGTACTTCGGTTTCCTCACCTGTTGGGTGTTACCACATCTCTACCTGCTGAGGCAGGAAGGAGTCTTCTGGCCGGCTTCCGAGCACGCTCGGCGACCACCGATGCGCGGACACCTCCGGACTTCCTAGAGGGGACGCAGCCAGAACTGCGCTAGCCGAGGGTCGCTCACGATGACGCACTTCCGGTCTTTGTGGCGCGTCATTCCTGGAGCTGTGGTTGTTAAGGATTCCGAGGTGGCTCGGGCGAACGGCGGCGGGTCGGGTGGCGACTCGGGCGGACTGCGGCAGGTCGGGTGGCGACTCGGGCGAACGGCGGCGGGTCGGGTGGAGACTCGGGCGGACGGCGGCGGTGAGGGTGGTGATCGCCTCGGTGGGCGGCGGCGACTGGCGGCGGTGAGGGTGGGGGCCGAGGGGACCGCAGCCCGCGTCGCGCCCCGCGGCCTGTGGGAACCCGCAGCGTCGTAGGGTGGAGTAGATCCGACCCGAGGATCTGGTTTCCGAGATGTGGTTCGTTGCTGCGGGCTTGAACTAAACCAGGAGCGAGCGTAGTGTTTCGGTCGACTGCAGCCTCCTTCAGCCAGATTCGCGTGGTACAAAGGCTCCTGCTGTCTGCTGACACTTTTCTTAAAAGAAGATTTAAGTGGCCCAATGTACCCGCCAAGCTCTTTTCTAAGCACTTTTGTAATATTTACTTTTAACATCTTTATCAGGTAAGGACTATTATGTAGACTTCCCTCCTAGGCCCCCGCCTTTTCATTAATAGCCAAGAAGAAGATGAGGCTACGAAAGTCGCCCAAGGTCATCAGCTGGCGAGGGGCTGCGTTTCCAGGATTCATATACAGCAGTTTGCCTCAGAGTCCACTTTTTAAAACCTTTGTTGTGCCGACTCCTATCTGTTTCTGGGTGAGCTTTACAGCCCCCACCCGGGAGGTTGATTCTCATTTGAGTCTGGTGATCCCTCTTTAGGGATCTGAGGCTCTAGTTTAGAAGTTAGGATTTAAGAGTAGAGTTTGTGGGGCTGGGGATTTAGCTCAGTGGTTACAGTGCTTGCCTTGCAACAGTGCTTGCCTAGCAAGCACAAGGTCCTGAGTTCGATTCCGGCACCAAAAAAAGAAAAAAAAAATTAGAGTTTGTATCCAGAGACAAGAAACTGTGTCAAAGAGTGTCCGAAAACCTAATGAATAGTCATTTAGTTTGCATACACGGTTTGCACTTGCCCACTCATCTTGTTCTCTGGGCAGTAGGAAGAGATTGTAGTCGTGGCCATACGGGAAAATAGCAATTGTTGATTAGGCCACTATGGTACCAAAATTGCACATCTTCTCATGAGCAGATTAGTTTGCATGTTTTTTGTGTGCCATACTTTGTGCAAGACAACTTTATATGCGTTACAGAAGTTAGTATTCCCAACAACTTTGAAAAGTGGTTGTTACTGTCCTCATTTCATATGTGAGTTTGGGGCTCAAGAAATCAAGTAATGTGCCCAAGATCACTGTGTCAATAAGTCAGAATCCACAACTAGATCTGCCTGGCAGCTCCTACTATCTTCTACTTTTCTCATGTAAATTGGAAATATGAGTTCATATGAGCACTGTATGTGGCTGTGAGTGATTGCTACTGCATAGGAAAGATCTGAAAAGATACATGACAGTATTCAATGCTGTATTTCTGGGGAGTATTACTAGGCAAAGGAATTCTGTATTTGTATTTTTTGGATTTTAAAAATGAGAAGTAATAGTACAAGGTAGGTTGTGAACTGAGGTAAATGGGGCTGGAAGGAAAAATAGGCTAGGCTGCAATGGAGGGAGAACATTCCAGAAAGGATGTTCCCAACTTTCTGGATCTGTCTCCTGTCACTTCCCTCTTCACTTTCTGTGTTCAAGCTACATTGTTGAACTGAGTGTTCCTTGAAGAATCCAGACATGCTTCTACCTCCAAAAATTTGCTTTGTCCTTTGCGCATTGAACAGTCTTTCCCGGTAGCCATGTGACTTGCTCTCACGTCTCATCTGTTATCAGAGCCTTCCCTGACTGCCACATATAAAATAGCAATCACTTTCCCCCTTACTCCCTAGGTCTTTCAAAGCATTTACCAGAGTATTTTGCTTTCAAATGGTCCCTACTCGTGCAGAGTATCTGTCATCGCTCTCTTCCCCTTTTTTCTTCATCTTCAAATCTCTGTTTTTACAAAAAAGAATTTACCACCACTTAACCCATGTATGTTCAGAAATACAGTGAATGTCTAAATTTTTAAGTTTATTGAAATCACTAGTTCACACAGTTATTTTCCTATTAGAAAATTTCCTTTGTTCATTACCATCATGAATAAGACCATTTATAAGCCTGAAGTGGTCATAGATGTTTGCCTCTTTATTAGCAGTAATTTTCTTATGAATGAAATTGCCTACTTTCCATCCTCAGAAACCTTCAGGGAGGAACATCTTTCAAAAAATTAAAAAGAAAGAAAGGTCTACCATTTTAAATTTGCCTTTTTAACATCTCTAGGCCAAGGTCACTGCAGTCAGCAACCTCTGATTCATTTGCTTTAGTGCTCTAGGTCACTAGGATATTCGTTTACTCTTTCAACAACATTTGTAAGAAGAGTAACAGTTATTTACAGTGCTTTAGAGTTTGCTTGGCTGCCAGCTTTTTTGTCCTCTTTATTCATGATCTCACATTATCTTTTATATTAACCTAGAAAAATAAGCAATGTTGATTTTTAGGATTCCTCTTTTACAAATTGATGAGGTGGAGGCTTAAAAAATGAAGCCTGAAGCTGGGCATAGTGCATACCTATAATCTTAGCCCTGGAGAACTTGGGAGGCTGAGGCAGGAGCGATGCGAGTTTGAGGCCAACCTGGGCCACATAGAAAGCTTAAAACCAACCTGAGCTACACAGTGAAACTGTCTCAACAAAAAGAAGAAAAAGAAAAAAAAAGAAAAGAAGCCCGATACTTCCCAGGATCATGTCTCATTCCCAGACTTTCCAGACTGCAAATGTACATCTCTTTCCACACCTTGCTTGACTGGAGGGACTTTGCCCTTCCTCCTCAAGTGCATCTCTTTCACCTCTCTTTCTTCCTTTTTATCTGCTTGACTTTAACCTCCACCCTCCATCTTGTTTCTCTTTTCTTTTCAATTCTTAGTGTCATCTGTGACCACCCGGGCCCACATGGAGATCTGTTTCCCTCCATCCAGCTAAAAACATACTCTGAGTCTAACATCTTGCCTTTTTAATGGAAACCCAGTATGCTCGAGATGATCTGAACTGTTTCATTCAGGAAGAGCAAAATGGTATTTTCCTTCAATCTGCCGGGGGAGTTTTTGTCTTGTGTCTGTTGTCTGTCCCACACAATTATTGGTCTGCATTCATTGTGTGTTCTTTGTGAAACACAGCAACTGGTTGTCAACAGGTTTTCTGCATCTTTGTATTTTTTTCCCTGCAAATTATTTTTTAGATCTCGGAGGAATTATCAAGAATAAATTGTTTTTTTGAATGGCTAAATCTAAAATGTCCACAGCCTTGGCCCTGCAGGCTTCAGAGGCACAGCAAGGACTTCTGGAAGTAAGGGCAAAGGAGGAGGAGAAGGATCATGCCTGTGGGCGAAAATCTTGCTGGTCAAGAAAGACCCTTGAAAGCAGGGAGATCTTCCATAGACGCTTCAGGCAGTTCTGCTACAAGGAGACCCCTGGGCCCCGGGAGGCGCTGCACCAACTCCGCGAGCTCTGCAGACAGTGGCTGCAGCCTGAGACCCACAGCAAGGAGCAGATCCTGGAGCTGCTGGTGCTGGAGCAGTTCCTGGCCGTCCTGCCCGGGGAGCTGCAGGCCTGGGTGCATGCACAGCACCCAGAGAATGGGGATGAGGCGGTGACTGTGCTGGAGGACTTGGAGAGGGAGCTGGATGAGCCAGGAGAACAGGTAGGAAGATGGGGGTACAGGGGTTTATATCTGTAGTGCAAATACGAAGTTTCAACGCAACAAGAGGAATAGAAGAATTTCTTTATATGTGACTTGATCTTCTGTATGCTTTTAATCTCTCCACCTTTGTATTTTATTTGTTGGCTTCTCGGTTCTTTTCTACCTAGTGGCCCTGAGGAGCCATCCTTTCAGTATCCTCTGATATTGCTCCCCCAGTATCCTTTGTTTCCACCAGGTCCCAAGCCATGCTCGTGAGCAGGAAGAGGTTGTAAAGGAGGAGGCAACTCAAGATGCAGCCTGTTTGTCCTCACCCAGCCAGTTGCAGACCTCAGAAGAGCAGCTGCAGTGTAACTTGGGAGAGGTGCGCCCAGTGCAGGAGATCGGTGAGGAGTTGCCTTTTCCCAGGGAGCCTGCCCCATTCCCTGAATGTTTGTGCACTCAGCCCGTTCATTCAGGGGCTCTGTGCCAGGCCTGCTGCATGATGAGCAAGGAAGACCCAGTCCCCACTCCTCTGAAGTTCACATCTGATGAGAGAAGCAGGCAGTATGACAAACGTCTTCTCCCAGAGGTCTGGGTAGAATTGTTTTAGAGTGGGATAGTAAATATTGATCTTTCCACTCACTTTTCTGATTACTGTTTCTATCTTTGGAAAGATAATATTCATGCCATCCTTTTATTTCAGATGGTGAGGCTGGAACTTGGAATGTGGAGTTAGCGCTAGAGGAGATTTCTAAAGAAATAAAATCTCCTGTTGAAGTACCTGGGACACTCAGCAATGATGTCACTCAGATGCCTGAATGTGCAGACATCTGTGACCAGGAGGGCAGACTGGATAGGCATCGGGTAAGCACCTCAGTGGAGAGGCCCTACGCCTGTGGGGAATGTGGGAGGAGCTTCACCCAAAACTCCATCCTCATTGAGCACCAGAGAAGGCACACAGGCGAGAAGCCCTACACATGCAGTGCGTGCGGGCGGGCCTTTAGCCAGCGGTCAGGCCTCTTCCAGCACCAGAGGCTGCACACCGGGGAGAAGCGCTACCAGTGCCGCGTCTGTGGCAAAGCCTTCAGCCAGAATGCTGGACTTTTCCACCACCTCCGGACCCACACTGGGGAGAAGCCTTACCAGTGCAGCCAGTGCAGTAAGAGTTTCAGCCGCCGCTCCGTCCTCATTAAACATCAGAGAATTCACACTGGAGAGAGACCTTACGAATGTGAAGAGTGTGGCAAGAACTTCATTTACCACTGCAACCTCATCCAGCATCGGAAAGTCCACCCTGTGGCTCAGCCAGCTGGCTCCTTGGAACAGGTAGGGCAAAATGTCTGAGCCCAGACCCCGAGGCAGCATAGCAGGGGACTGCCTGGTTGGTCCCTGAGAAAGCAATCATAGTTTCACCCTCTGGCATAAAAAGTTATAGGGAAAGCCAGTGAAAATGCCCTATTTTTATGCTGAAAAAAGGGTGGTCTATTAAATGCATCTGTCAGGTTCTACATGGTCAGGGACATCCACAGCTTTGAAATGCCAAATCTTGCTTTTTGTGTTGTCTTCCTCATAATGTGTACTTGAGTCCCACACACCAATGCAAGAAGTTTCTGGGTGTACTTCAGGAATACTACATCCTGGTTTTTGTTTTTTTTTTTAAGTTTAGAAACATGCAACCTGAGTTCACAATCGTATCATACATAGGTACTTCACTGAGTATTTACAAATTAATTTTAAAATAGTAAAATTTGTAATGTGAACTGTCTTCTTTTGTGTACATATAATTTGCTTTTTAACCTACAGAAGTGGGCACATGATCCTGCCCAGGTAAATGTACAAAACCTCTCCCTACAGTTTTATAGTAAAAACCTTCAGTCAGCAACCAAGGAATTATAGCAGCTGTGTTACTGGCAGCTTAGTGGCTGGTCATAACTAGTAATGATCATGATTGTAAATCTGTGCAGGGACTAAGAAACTTCACTAAAAATCTGATATTCCATATCTTTATTTTGAAAACACTAGCTGCTTTGTGTTTTTCCTGTGACATAATAAAAATTTTTGTTGGTTTTTTTTTTTTTTTTTTTTTTTTTTTTTTTTTTTTTTTTTTTTTTTTTTTTTTTTTTTTTTTTTTTTTTTTTTTTTTTTTTTTTTTTTTTTTTTTTT
>PVJO010003294.1:0-21266 GCA_004026905.1 Hystrix cristata | reverse complement strand
AACTTCAAGCATTACAAGAGTATAGAGAAGAATATGATCTGTCTTGCATGTTGATTGCTTTTGTTTGCAGTGCTGGGGATTGACCCCATTGCCTAACACATGCTGGACAAGGCACTTTCTCTGGGGTTGAGGATGTAGCTCACTGTTAACGGACTTGCCTAGACAAAGCATTCTACCACTGAGCTACACCTTTCTCCTCCTTGATTACTTTCAATGACTTCCACATTTCTTGGCACTCTTGTTGACTGCCACCAAGGTCATACATACAAAATTAAAATTTCTTTCCCTTACCCTTAACTGTTTATAAAATGTGTGAATGACATTGGATACCAGGTAAGTGCCCTACTACTGAGCTACACACCACCTCTACAGAGCTTTATACTAGGCCCTGGAGACAATGCAGTGGAAACCCTGTGGTGATAGCAGTCAGCTTTGAAAGAACAAATACACAGCAGGTAATTTAAGAATAGTAAAATCTAGCTCAGTAGTGGCAGATCCTTATAATTCCAGCACTTTGGGAGGCTGAAGCAGGAGGAGTACAAGTTCAAGCCCAGACTGGGCAAGTTATTGAGACCCTAACTCAAAATAAAAAACTGAAAAAGGACTCAGAATGTAGTTCAGTGCAAAGGCCATATATTTAATTCTCAGTACTGCAAAAAAACAAAACAACAAGCTACCAGAGTTCCTGAAGGACCATAAAGATCACTTCTGCATGCCTTGACAGGGAGAAGAGGCTTTGGGAAGTTATTTTCTAAAAATCATACGGCCAGTTAATAGCAAAAGTAAGACAAGAACCTTGTCTCCTAATTGCTAGTGTCGTGCTCTTGCTTCTGTTAGTGGAAGCATTATATCATGAAACAGAAGTTATAAGAATATAGAATGTAGAAGGTTTATAAGTCATCGAGAGTTTATTTTATAGTTCAACACCTCCCATCTGTGTTTCAATAAAAAGCACACCTCCTCTAATTTACAGTGGGGTGCAGCAGTGATTCTTCCCACTTATTTCTCATTTAAAGTATTTATTTTTGGAGTGATCATGTATTTCTAATTTTGTAGTCTTAGCCAATGGGACTCTTTTTAAAAAAATTTATTCACCTGGTTCAAAAATCACAACAATATAAAAATGTCTCCATGTTTTCCCTTATAGGTATCCATTTTACTAGTTTCTTATGCTTTTTAATGTTTCTTTATGTAAATATAAGAAAATACAAATATATAGTCTTATTTCTTCCTTACACACAAAGATGGCATATTATTTGTACTCTTCTGGGCCTTACTGTTTTCATGAAAGAATATAATCTTTAGAGATTTATATATCATAACAAAGAGAATTTCCTCATTCTTGTTATATGTGAATAATATTTTGTTGGTGCTCCATAGTTTAACAAATCATATAGATGGAAAATTAGTATTTAAAAATGTTTTATATCTGGTTTCATTCTTCTCCCCAATTTCATCATTCTTCTCCCCAATTTAGCCCCAATTTGGGTTCTTTCTAATCCAAAGCAAACAGCTTTCACATGAGTTAGAAAACAAGTATGTGGGCAACTAAAATTGCACATAATCCTTCTAGAGAGAAATGGACAAGTGAAGGTTAGTATTTTTCAGCTTTGTTTATTCAATTTTATCATACATATATATGTGTGATTTTGTCAGACATATATATATATAATGGGGGGGTGTTGTTGGGGATCAACCTCAGGGCCTTGCACCTGCAAGGCAAGCACTTTACCACTGAGCTAAATCCCAACCCCTATCATATATTCTCACACCTAACATTTTTGACTGTTTGTGTCATTACTTCTAATTGTATTATTTTTTAAAAAATCTTAAATGTCCTCCAGAGGCTATTTTATTTTATCTTGAGGTTAAATTATTTCCAATAGAAATATATACAGATTTTAGAGTACAGTTAAGGAACATATAGCAGAATTAAATATGAAGTAAAATGAGCTTCTCAAGTAAATATGTATTCTATAAAGTGATAGAATACATACAGCATCCTGATTTGATAAAGCATGTGTTAAAGTGATACATCAAGTCTTAAAAGATTTAAAATATGAGACTTCTAAAAGAAATGTTTCTAATGGACTAGTTTCTTTACACCTGCAGCTGATCATTGGATATTTGTTTTATTCTTTTTAACACCTTTTCAAAAATTCACTTTTTTTTCTTAACAACTGATAAAATACTAAGAAATAATAAGTGTTCTATATGCTGTAGAGACAGATGTACCACTTGGAGTGCAATGGTATTTATTTATTTATTTTATTTTTGGAATGCAGTGATATTTAACATGATTAAAATGACTGACAGTTTACCAGTGTAGCTTCCTTTGATTTCGGATACCAGTTGTGCTAGTATTTGTGTGCTAATTCTTTTATCTAGGATCCACATTCCTCATTAGGGTTGAGAAGTAATATTGGACTTAACTGGTGCAGATTTCAGCTGCTTCTGCAATTAATTTAGTTCTCCCTGACTTGAAGTTCTTAGTTGTTTTTCTTTCACATTTCTGAACGTCCCTGACTCTTTTATTCTTTTCCCATCGCTCCTTTTGTTCAATCCCTGAAGTCCTTAGCCTTGGTCTTCTTTCAGGACTTCCCTGGATCAGTATTCACACTGCCCCCCTCACCGCCATTTCAGTCTGAAAGAACAGAATAGTCAAAAGTTTTGTGGCTGAGCTAAGTATAGCAAGTATTGATTCCAATCCAATTAAATACATTCATGTTTCTTGTGGAGAGTCTAGCACCCCTCTGAACACTCTTCAAGACTGTGGACATGTATGTCAAGAAATGATCAAGAATGTTGCAGCTAGAACCTACCTAATGTCTTCAACACTTTTTCACTATGACTTTGATTTTAAGGTCAGCACTCCAGGAGTATCAAGTCTCTGTCTACATTTCCAATATGTGATGATACTTTTCCTTTAAAACATAATTTATAAGGGAAGATTGTTTTATACTTTTTCAAAAAGACAAAAATTATCTCTGAAGAGATTTTTATAATTATATATATATAAAGTCAAAGTATTATGAAATATTTCCTGTGGAGGTATTTTTAAATATATATACCAGTACATTTATGTTATTGGTTAAATACTGGCAGGTAGTTGAGGGACAGGGAAAGTCTCTGCAGAAGGAGATGGAAAGGAGAGGGAAACGTGGCAGAGAGGATGGTGTGAGACCATGCCCATCCAGGATAGATGGAGGAACCAGGACTGCCCTTTTGTGGCTGGATTGTAGAGCTCCTGCAAGGATGTAAAGGAATGGGAGAGGGCCTTCAATATTTTAGCAATGAGTTTAATCTTCATTTGGTAAGAGAATATTAGCTCTAAAAAGAGGTTTTTATAATTCCATTTCACACCTATATGAGAAAAGTAAAGCACAAATTAAGGATTTGTAGTGATCTTTTATTTCTTATCATATCAAACATTAAAACCAACTACAAAGAACATTGTGAATTATATGCAGTTTCATAGACACTTAGACTTAGAGCCTTGAGACAGTTTTAACCATCTGTAAATACAAGCAACAATGAAATGGGAAGAAAGAGAAAAAGAATAAAACATGAGAACATAAAATGATCAGAGAGAAGACAAAATTGGATGACAAAAGTCTGGATTAAGTCAACAAATAAATAGATGCAGAGGCAGAGTATGAGTATGCTCTCTTTTCCAATACTTACTAGAAATCTCAGCTTATTTGCGTGTCTTAGATGTTGCCATCTGAGGCAATGAAGTGGCATAACTGCCCCTTCTGCTTAGTATTTCTCATACAATCAGAAATACTCAGCCATATTTTGGGCCCACCCCAGTTTTCTGTCCCTACTGCAGTGGTGAAAGTTATAATTTTCTATATGCACCTGCCATAGAATTAACTGAATGGTTTATTTGAAGTGCAGTTTAAGCAGGGCATGGTGGCACATACCTGGAATTGCAGCACTCTGGGAAGCTGAGGCTGGAGGATCTCAAGTTTGAGACCAGCATGGGCAACTTAGCAAGCCTCAAAATAAAATAAAAATAAGATGAAAATTTAAAGGGGATGGGGATGTAACTCAGTACAAAGACCCTGGGTTCAATCCCCGGGATTAAAAGAAAAAAGGCAGTTTCCTGTACTCAACCCCAGACCTACTGAGTCAGGGCTTGGGGATCTGCATTGTAACTGGCATATCAGGGTAACTTAATTATCATTCAACCTGGGATTCTTGAAAATAAAAAGGAGTGTAATTACACTCAGATAACAGGCATAAACTAGAAATCTGTGGTGGTCCTACTGTCTTTTGCAGTAAACAATATCCTTTCGGGGCTGGGGATTTAGCTCAGTGATTAGAGTGCTTGCCTTGCAAGCACAAGGCCCTGAGTTCAATCCCCGGCACCACAAAAAACCAAAAAAAAAAAAAACAAAAACAATATCCTTTCAACTAAGGAGACAGGAGATAGTGAGAAAGAAAATAGTATTCTCTTACGAAAACTAGGGGAAGCCCTCAAGGCAACCTGAAGGCAAACAAGCAGGCCCCCACTACCTGCACGGTACAACCAGCCACTAACTCCAAACCAGCTCTACATTTTGCTTCTCCTTGGCGTAGGGCAGCAGAGGCGTCAACTGATGAACCTGATTCTGGACAAGGACAGCACCTGGGGAGGAAAGGTAAGCCTAGAGGACCAGCAGGCCCAGGGACAAAGTATGCAACTGGACAGCAGCTTCAAGGACTCCAGTGTCACCCTCCCGAGGTGACTGGGTGAGACAACCACAGGAAACCCCATGGAGAAGGGATGGGCCAGACAGGCTGCCTGAGAAATGTGAGATGGGGTCGAGAAGGACACGGACCCTGCCCTGCACAGGGAGCAACCAGACCCTGTGAACGTTGGTACTTCTATCAAGTTAACAGTCCGCTTGAGTCCCTGCCCTGCAACCTGGATCTAGCAGAGACCAGAAAGCGTATCACATTTCCCATTTACCAACATGAGCAAGGACATGCCTTGGCTTGGATAGTAACCACAGTCTGAAATGAGAGGAGGAGGGGCCTCTGGTGCAGGGAAGTCACCTAAAAATCTTGTAGGCTCTAAAGCTTGGCAGAGAAATTGACAACTGGCTGGATTCCATGACTGAAGATCTGGAAAGAAACCACTGATGCAAAAACCCAGAAGTTTTTCTATTTTTAATTTTTCTCTTTCCTTAGTTTTGGTGAATGTTGGAGTTTTTAAATCACTTTTTTTCTGTCTTTTTTTTTTAAAATTTGTTTTCTCATTCTCTTTAACTCTTTCAACTTTTCTCCCTGTCTTTCATTTTCTGTACTTTTGTCTGTGTTCTTTTTTCTTTTTCTTGTCTACTCTTTCCTGTGATTGGACCAGAGGCACAGATCAATAGTAACCCACATCCAGAAGGCACACTGAAAAGTAGACATTAACCAAAGAGGTCTCCATGCTAGCAGAAAAGCTTGCCACTATAACCAACCTGCGAACCTCAGCGCGCACACACAAAAAATAGAAACATGAGAAGACAAGGCAACAAAATGCCTCCAAAAACTCCCAACTCCCACCGGGTGTGGTGGCCCACAGCTATAATCCCACCAGTTGGGAGCCTGAGGCAGGAGGGTCACTGCAAGTTTGAAGCTTGTCTGGGGTACATAGTGAATTCAAGGCCAGCCTCAACTACCCAGGGAGACTGTCTCAAAAAAGAAAAAGAAAAAAACTCCCAACTCTCCCAAAGCTGCTCCATATTCTCTGTTCCTTGATAGGCAGAATCAATACAGTCAAAATGGCCATACTTCCAAAATTGGTATACTGATTTAACAGTCCGAACCAACACAGCCACAGCATTCTTCACAGAACTGGAGAAAACAATCCTAAAATTAATACAGAACCAGTAGAGATCCAGAATAGCACAAGCAATCCTGGATAATGAGCGCAAAGCAAGAGGTGTCACAATCCCAGATTTCAAGTTATATTACAAAACTATAGTGATAAAAACAACATGGTATTGCCACAGAAACAGACATGAGGATCAATGGAACAGAAAAGAGGATGCAAAAACAACCCCAAGCACATTCAACTACAGTATTACCTTGGTTCATGAACTTAATTCATTCCATGATTCTGGAAAAGATGGCCATGTTCTTGTTCATGCAGGAAAGTTGGCTGCCATTGAGTTTGTCACCCAATGCAGAGTTTGCAAACAAAGCCAAAATTTGTCCACATGCTTCTTTTGTGAACCCAATTGTTCACAACAAAAGCATTTGTGAACTTAGGTATCATTGTATTTGATCTTTGACAAAGGGACCAAAAACACACGCTGGAGGAAAGATACCCTCTTTAATAAATGGTGCTGAGAAAACTGCCTGTCTAAATGCAGAAGACTGAATCTAGACCCATATATTTCAGCATGTAATAAACTAAAATCAGAATGGGTCGAGGAACTAAGTGTTAAAAACCAGAAACACTATTACCTTTCTGGAAGACAAAAAAACCTTTCTGGAAGACAAAATAGGTAAAACTCTTGAAGTCATAGGCATAGGCAAGGACTTTCTGAACAGAACCCCAGTTGCACAGGAAATAGTTCAAGAATCAACAAATGGGATCATGTCAAGTTTAAATCTGCTCAGCAAAATAAGAGTGAAAAGACAACATACAAAATGGGGAAAAATGTTCAACATCACTGGCCATTAGTGAAATGCAAATTAAAACAGCATGTATTGCATCTTATCCCAGAAAGAATGGCCATCATCAAAAAATTGATAACAAATGCTACCAGACTTACTGTAGGAGGGAACATGGCTCACTCTCAAACCACGTGCTTTGTACAGCCTGGAGATCATGGTAGTTGCATCCTTCCCCATTCTTGGTCCAGGGTCCCTCTTTTACTGAGATTCCCAGGATGCTAGCACCCTATTCTCAGTCAGTCCCCTTGTGGTGAACACTGATTTGTTTCCAATCATTAGCTTGAATGCCTCTATGAATAATTTCGTGTATATGTTGTTGCATATTTTGGTCAATATATATTAGAGAAAGATTTCTAGAAGCGGTATTATAGGAAGCAATGGTAAACTTATAAGTATGAATTTGCTGTATATTACTACCTTCCTTCACAGGGGATGTACCATGTTGCAGTCCCATCAGTAATGCCTGACAGTTTTCCTTTCCTAAAAAATAGAGGATCAAACTTCTGTATCATTGCCAGGTTACCTGAAAAAATTATTTTCTTCCCAACTTCTACAAGCTCTTTATATTTTAGGGCTACTAGAGTTGTCTTTGACATACTGCAAACATTTTTCCAGTGTCACTAGTCTTTTGACTTTCCTCATGATGTTTTTTGACAGCAATATATTTTATTTTAATGTAGTCAGATTTATCATCTATTGATTTTGAATTTTGATTCATGGTTACATGCTACCTCATTGTTTCATAGGTGTTGGAATTGTTCAGGTTTTCTTTTAACATGTATAGATGCAGTTCATTGTTTGTTTGTTTTACATTTAGGTATCAGCTGTATTTGGAATTTATTCTGAATATGTGGTAGGAGATATGAATCAAATTTTCCTTTGACCAAATGGCTGTTAGTTCACCCAGTACAACTTAAGTCCTTCATTTTCCCCGCTGATTTATAATATCACTGTCAGCATTTACTAAATACCCGTATATTTTGGGTCTATTGTGGACAGCTGATTGTTCCTGCTGTATGATATGGTATGGCACTGTAATATGGTCTGGTGTCTGATAAGGCTGTTCCCCAGCATTTTTCTTTTTCAGGGCTTTCCTGGCTTATCTTACGATTTGAGCTTTATAATCAATTTGTCTGCTTCTAGAACAGTATGTGTTGGTGTTTTTATTGGGATAACACAACTGCATACATATTTAGGAGGGGCTGACCTCTGTATAGTCTTTGTTACGAAGAGTAATATATTGCTTCCTATTGAAGTTTACACCTGGGCTTTCAGGAATGTTTTTTTTTGTTTTGTTTTTTGTTTTTTTGGTGCTGGGGATCGAACTCAGGTCCTTGTGCTTGCAAGGCAAGCACTTTAACCACTGAGCTAAATCCCCAGCCCTTTCAGGAATGTTTTTAATGTTTTCCCCCAAATAAAGATTGCTCATTTCTTATGTTTATTCTTAAGTATTCTCCCCCCTCCCCCTGCTGCCATCGTAAGTATGGTCTTCTTGTTCATTATATCGTATAACTGGTTATCACTGGTTTTCTTATCTGTGAAGGCTACTGCCTTTAGTGTTTCCTGTGTGAACTCCAAGGGTTTCCAGATGCAGAAGCCACGGGCCTTCAGGAGAAGCAGATTGGCCCTGGGTGTCTGTAGGAGAGGGCACCGCAGCGTGGATACAAGGGTATCCAAGGGGACCGAAGGGGAATCCGGGGGACAGCAGAGTGGAGAATGGGCTTTCCCTGTCGTCACGCGGATCGCTCTTTGGATGAGGACCAGCGGGGACAGTTCCAGGTTCAACGAGGACAAAGAGAAGGACCTGCGCTGCGGTCCTAAGCCCTCCTCCAGGTGCACGCGGAGAAACCCCTGAGTTGCTAGAGCCCCTGACTGCCTAGAGGAGTCCCGGAAGTAGCGGGGAGGGGGGGTGCCACCCCTCTGAGCGACCCAGGCCTCTGCAGGGAGTCCGCAGCGCGTCTTCGGGGTCCGTCCTTACACTGTGCTTGGCTTCGACTGAAGGAGACCTTCCCAGGATCCCCCGGAGCCCTTCGCTTCATAAATGAACGACGTGCGGAGAGATTCAGCCCTGCAGGAAAGAAATTATGCGACTGTACCGCTTTTATGGTTTTATGGTATCAGTTTCCAGCAGACATCAGATATTAGAAAATTTTAAAAAACAATTAATCAAAGATATCCTTTTTAAACCTACCTTTTCTAAATGTCTGCTTTATCCCACTTCTCTTTTTAGGACTGAACAGAAATGGTTCCTACCAAGTCTTGTTAGAGTCCTGAAACAACTTGGCCTTTTCCTTAGTTGCTACCAAAGTCCATGTATCCCCCTCTGTGTAGTAAATTCACCTGAAGTGTTCAAAGGTCTTAAGTTCTTCGAATTCGGAAATTTTTGTTGAAGGTGTAGTTTGGGTTAATGATGATGTCTTATTCCTTAGGTCCATGTAGGAAGAAACTTCTCTGGGAGAGCTTATGTGAAGCGATTTTAAGTGCTTTTGCATAGCTATGATGACATCTTCTTGGGATATCCAGGCCCACAAGGACCAGGAGCGACTTTTGGAAATAAAAGTAGAGGAGGAAGAGTAACACAAGGAGGGAAATAAGTACACATCCAGACAGGATAAGAACCTGCACAAGAGCAGCACCTGTCGCCGAGAGGTCTTCGGACAGTACTTCTGTAGCATCAGGGTGGGGGTCTCCCAGGGCACCACCCCATTTCTCTGGTTCTTGCCTCCACTCCAGTGAGGAACAGAAGAGTCAGGTTAGGGTGACTCAAAGCTGAAGAACCCCAAGTGGAAAATGCAGAGGTCAGGTTCCATGAAGATCGAAGTCAGAAATGAAGCAGGGGTTTGTTTATAGGATGGTGAAGGCGGAGATAACGCTACTGCGCTATAAATCACATGGCAGGGAGAGCCAGAGGAGCCTCTCAACATGGGGTCTTTGATTGGCCTATTTTTTTTAGGGCTTCTAAGCCAATCAGCGTCTTAGCTTTTGTTGTTAGAGTGCGCTGTTTTTTGGGTGAGCCATGGTCATGGGATCTAGGAGCTTTCCGTAAATGCAGGGAAGCTAGTGCCTAAAAATAAATGTGCCACACCTCCAAAGGTTTCTCGAAGGGCAATTTTCATTAAACAGGTAGTCATTTCTATAAGCCTCTGCCACGTCAGCCATGCCACGTTAGCCCTGCGTCCTTACCTGTCTCGCCTTCTCACTGTCCCTGCACTTTCGGCAGTTCTGCTACCAGGGACTCGCTGTGCAGCCCAGGCTCACCTTGACCTCACAGTGATTGTCCTTGTTTCGTGGGTTTGACCCATCACACTGTTCACATCTGAAGCCCACCTGTCAGCTGGGGCTCCTGGGACTTCGTGGCACTTCTGACCTCCAGGAGACAGGTCAGCTTGTTCCTGCCGCTCACCTGCTTAACGCGGAGTGGCTGTCTGGGTGGAGGCTCCTTGTCACCTCTGATTTACGGCCATGTCTCCATTGTCCCTCTGCATGCTTATTGTGTGTACCTTACTGATTCATTCAGTGCCATAGTTCTGCTTACTTCAGTGCCTGACTTAGGATGAGGGAAGAGGCAGTTTAGAGACCAATGTCTTGTAGCCAAATATCTCATATATCCCGGAGGTGGGGTGTAAGATTGTGGTTTCTAGAGACATAGCCAGGACTGGAATCTTAGTGTACTAACCAAGTGACCTTGGGCAAGCAAACTATTTAACCTCTCCTGTCTCAGTTTCCTCACAGGTCATGTGGCAGTAACATTGTCTATCTACATGGGCAGTTATGTGGATTAAGTGAGTCATATTTAAAGTGCTGGGCACACAGCAAGTTCATCAGAATATTTGCTGCTGTTTGTCTAAGGTGGGCTCTCCATGCACCGGGTCAAAGTTACCTTAAATGGGGACAAAGCTGCGGCCCCGGATGGATGCCTGCCTCCAACTGTCCGCTCTGACGCCTAGCCCTAGGACACGAGACAAGGCCCTCCGAGGGCTTAGAGGGCCGGAAGCCCGCACCCTTCTGGCCTTGTGGGCAGAGCAAATTCCGGAAAAGAGGGGTTTCCTCAAGTCTATGCACCATCGTGGAGCTTCTGGCCCCACGTGGCCTGGTGAGAATTTAGGCTGGAAGCTTGGGAGCTGCCAGGGAAATTTAGGAATGGCGTGCGAGGTGTGAGGTCTTGTGAGCCTGTTTGTAGAGGATAAGCACAAGATCTGACTTCCCGGTTTAGAAATGATGAGCTTCATGACTCTGGAGAGTAGATAGGTGGATGCTTGAGTATGAAGAATCTGCTTAACAGTGTGTGACTTCCTGCAAATTATTTAATTTTTGGACCAGTGCCATTAATCTGTTAGTGGAATATAATAGTACCTACTTCCATTATTAAATTCGTAACAGTCGTTTGTTGGTGCTGGGGATCAAACCCAGTGCAGGCCTGTGCAAGGCAAGCACTGTACCACCTACACCCTCAGCCATCACAGTACATTTTAAATATTTGCTGTGATTATTTTCAAATTTCTGATGTTTCTTTTCTCCACCCATTTGATTGGGATTCTCTGAGTGGGAGAACCAAAAGGAGGGTCAGCATCTTCGCTCAAATTTTAATGTAAAATACTGAAGACTAAAAAAAAATAAAATAAAATACTGAAGACTAAAAGCCTCGTACTTCCTTTGGGACTAATTATTTGCAAACTCACCCTTGCACAGTGTTATCTCCTAATATAGTTCACTTCATGACACTGTTCCATGTTGTTTCCCAATGCATTGTCCAGGTGAGTTCTTAAGTAAAAAGGCTAAACAAACTTTAGAATGCCTCTTAATATTGTTATTTTATATGTCCAGAAGATTAGCTATAAGGAAATACTTCTGAAGTCAGCGCGAATCCCAAGCTGAATGAATCTTGTTCTGAGCTCTTCCATTGGCAATCCTCTTGCAGGAAAGATCTCTAATAGTGATTGGTGGTAGAGGAAGAGGGCTACGCCTGTGATGGAGAAGGGGACTGACAAAGAAATTACAGAATTTAACTTCTACCAGGTTGAAGCTCCCTCAAATAAATACTCGTGCCTATCAACCTTGAGCTGGGACACTGGGTTTTTCTATACTCAGCCTCAGACTAAAACGCTGGTGTTCAGACTGGAGCTCACATCATTGGCTCTTCTTGGGTCTCTAGTTTACAGAATACAGAATTTGAGACTTTTCCAAAATCATAATGTTAAATCCTTGCTGTAAGTGTGCACACACGCACACACTTTTTTTCTTTCTTTCTTTTCAGTACTAGGGATTGCACCTAGGGCCTTTTGTGAAGCTACATCCCCACATCCTTGACTTTGTTTTTTCCCAAGACAGGGCCTCACCAAGTCCAACAGGATGGGTTTGAACTTGCAATCCTCCTCTTCAGCCTCCCATAGTGTTGAGATTAAAGGCATGTGCCACTTGTTTCTGTTACTTTGCCCAGTATTTTTTATTTAGAAAGTTTGGAAGCGGTGTGTTTTTATTGATTAAAGCACTCACTCAAAATGACAGTACTGTTTATTAATCTAATATAAATAAATTTACATTATGATGTTATATGTGTCTACTAGAACCCTGAAAACTCTGAAGTATCAAGCCTGGAAAACTGGCATAAAAACAGGGACTTGAGAGATACACAAAGGATTCTGGATGATAACTCAACTCCTAATAAGTAAAATAGAGTTAGCAAGAAAGAATATTTCACAATGGCAAAACTATTAATTGTGATGCATAAGCAGTACACCTTGCTACATCTGAATTCCAGAAAATTAGATTGCTGATACCAGAAACCAAGTGAGAAATATGAGTAAATGTAATAATCAAAGTGTATTTCTATAAGTGATACATTAGCAGAAAAGTTCACAGTCATCCTGAAATACATCGTAAAAACTCTTTCAAATATACATAATATATAGTACTTCTCTAGTGCAGACTAAAAAAGTAGGTTTTCTCATCTAAATTCACAGACTGAAATTTGGACTATCAGGAGGAAAAAAAGAGGTGCAGGAAGAGGAAAAGGAGGGAGAAGGGGAAGGAAGTAAGGAAGAAAAAGGATGATCTAAAATGTGTGTTTAAGGACCAAGTAAATTCCCTGAGAAGTTCATGGTAAAATTTCTCATCATAAAGGAGTGGCCGGGGATTTAGCTCAGTGGTTAGAGTGTTTCCCTCGCAAGTATGAGGCCCTGAGTTCGATTCCTGGTACCAAAAAGAAAAAAACAACAACAAAAAAGAAACAAATAAATAAAGGAGCTATTTCCATACAGGGTGATTTAGGAATCAAGATGTCAGAAGATCAAGACTGTCAAACACTAAAATCATTCTGAAAGTGATACTTGGTTTAAATACTATTTGGTACAAATCCACTGACCTGCAGAAGTATAAACCTAGCAGCTTACTACACAGTACCTGCTGGGGCAAGGGATATGAGGCAGTAGTGTCTACAGATTTGAGGGGCTCTTAGTTAGGAAGAAGGGAATTAAAAAGCAAGAACGAAGATGCTTAACCTCAGAAAATGAATCATTTTATTCTGTCCACATAACTGATTTTCACAGCAAATGAATAGGAAAAATTTCTCCCTCAAGAGCAGCACAATTAATATCACAGAAAAATTCAAGAATGGAATTCATGGATAGCACACATTGATGATGATTCAATGATGAAACTGATTAAGGCATTCTGAATAGAATTCCTAGGCAAGAAAAATGAATTAACAAAGTTACCCTACTGTCATCCCACCCTACCAATCCTATGTGGCAAAAAATACACTAGATTGACTCAGCATCTAGAACCTCAGTTCTTCAGATACAAGCAAACTGGCATTACTGAGAAGCTCCACAAAAGTCTAGAACATCAGATTTTGAGAGTTATGTAGGTAACATTACTGGTGCATTTAATAAATGCTCAGTAGCACCTGTGTACAAGGCACAGAGGGGACTGTAAAACTTCATGAGTCTGACCAACTGTGGTGGGTTCACTACAGTCAAAAAGTATGGTCACACCAGCAGCAAAACATCATAAAGTGCAGGCTGATGGAACTAGCAAGTCTGGAGGCTCATTTAGTTCTACTGGGTAAGACCCTATTTACTCAGATCACCTCTTCCAAAAAACTCTCCCATAGCTTCCTATGTACTAAGTTCTGTTCCAATCACCTTCCATAATGTAGAAGGTAATTCATCTCAGCCAGAATGTGTTTTCTAACATCTGATGATGTATATTAGTAAATAAAACCCCAGCTCACAAAATATGTAGCCAGTAAGGTGCCAGGTGGCTTCAGTTCAATGACAAAGGCGCACCAACTTTGCTGTGGACACAATGGGTCACTGTGACAGAATTTTCTTCCCTACATGGCTCCTCTGATGCTGAATGAGGTATGAAGTTCGGGTGAAGCCTTTTCCACATGCATCACACTGATAAGGTTTCTCACCAGTGTGGATTTTTTGATGTTCAATAAATCCTATTTTCTGACTGAAAGTTTTCTCGCACTCATTACACTTGTAAGACCCAGGAGCTGCAGCATTTTCCTGCTGGCTTTCCATCATAGCCTGACATTCCCAGGGCTCGCCAAGCCCAAGTTCCTGCTCATTTCTATCACCATGGGTCCTCTGGTGTCTTAGGAGATGCGAACTCCGCCTGAAGGCTTTGCCACACATGGTGCACTGGTACGGCTTCTCCCCAGTGTGAATTCTGTGATGTTCAAGGAGGCTGCAGCTTTGGCTGAAGGTTTTCCCACAGTCTTCACACTCGTAGGGTTTCTCTCCTGTGTGGGTTCTCTGGTGTTTGATAAGGTCTGAGCTGTGACTAAAGGCCTTTCCACACTCTTCACACTCATATGGCTTCTCACCTGTGTGGACTCTCTGGTGAATGATGAGGGCAGAGCTCCCAATGAAGGCCTTGCCACATTCCTCACACTCGTACGGTTTCTCTCCAGTGTGGATCCTCCTGTGTTTACTCAGGCCTGAACTTTGAGCAAAACTCTTTCCGCATTCATGGCAAATGTGCCGCCTGCTCCCTGTAGCATTTTTCTGCTTTCTTTGTAACCTGTCCTCCTGTTCGCCAGCTTCGGCACAAGCAGGAATTTGGGCAATGTCCTCACCCAGGTGGCATGGAGTCTGCCCGGGCACTTGTCCTAGATGCTCCTCAGCTGGAGATAAGTCCCTGATCTTAGCCTGCATTTCACCACCTGAAACAACAAAGGCCAACGAGGGTTGCTTATGCCCTGTGTTAGAGGAAAGCTTTGTGATGAGCACCAGAGAGACAAGAATTGCAGAAGTTTCTGCATGTCAAGGAAGATTCAAATGAAGAAATGAGGATGGGAATAAAGGGGGCCACAGGGCGCTGGGGAGGAAGAGACCTGAGAATAAGATGGGGTCACTGCAAGAAGGTAAAGGAGGAACTAGAGGGAGTGGGGGGATGAGGCCAAGGACTGTGCTGGGGACACAGAATGGTGCAAGTTTGGGGGAGGGGTCGCTAAGCAATAAGACTAGTAAGGCAGGGCCATACACTGTGGATTAGATACTAAAAGGGCCAAGCAGAAAGTAGCAATAAACGGGGCAAGTGGAAAGATTTCTGAAGTGTTAAATAAGAAATATCAGAATAGAAACGCAGAACTGGGCCAGTGGGATTATTGTGTACTGTGCCCAGGGAGAGGCAGGGTCTCCACACAGAATACCTATCTGGATGGCAAAGGAAGGCAGAAAAATATATACATTTTATCCTTCCCTTCCCTGAGCTGGGGATTACACCCAGGGCCTTGTATGTGTTCAGCAAGCACTCTAACACTGAGCCCCAGCCCAGAAATTAACATTTGTTCTGCATCTCTTCTGTGCTAGATCTATGCTAGGCATTTTAGCTGCTTCGCCCCCCTCACTTTGACTAGAACACTGGCAGGACATGGAAGAAAGCAAACCTAGAGTGTTAAGGAGCTAGTAGCTTCAAAAATGGTGGTTCCGAACCCAAACACAATGTGGATCAACAGTTGTGACAGCCTATGAGGGCCAAGAGGACCTCACTACAAACCATGCTAAGACCTCTCAGGAGAACCAGTGCCCCTAAGTCTTACCTAGGGAGCTGGGATGGCCACAGCTCTTCTGCCTTTTCTCTCTGCAGAGGTTCACCTGAGAGGGACCCAGCTGCATCCTCCCAGGGGAAAGAGTCAGGGTCATGTCTTCCGTTTTCAGCACCCTCTAAAGCAACAGAAGAAGATGATCAAAGTAGGTAGCATCTGGGAAGCACAGACAATACTCCCAACCAGTAATTTAACTGGATAGATCCTTTATGTATGCACTTCCATGAAGCTGGTGATAAGCAACCCTGGGATAAATGAGAAAATTCACATCCCCGCAGGATTTGGGTGGAGGATTCAGGATGCGGGCAGAGGCTGGGTGGCCTGGCAGAAGCTTCTCAGGAAGTAGTACAGTAGTAAAAGGCAATGGGGAAGAAAGAGCACTCAGCTTACCTGGGACTCTGGAGCGATCCTGTCAGCTGCCAATGTATCTTCTCTGCAGCTGCCTCCCCGGGCAACTAGCAGGAAAGAAGCCCTAGATGAGATCTGCCCTGGCATCAGCCTCTGTGCCTTGGGAAATCCAAGTTCAAAAACTGGATTATCAATTTTTTCCCCACAGATTTATACAGAGTGCTTCTTTCTAATGTTCTCAATCCCCACTGGCTCCAAACCCCTCAAAGGTATTGGCTGTGCTTTGCCAAGATGCAGAAACTAGGCAGACCACCCTCTGGTGCAATTGGGCAGGGCCTGCAGGATTCACAAAGGCCAGGAGAGAACGCTTACCTGGGCCTTGTGAGATCCAGGATCCCAGAGATTCGTGCTTGAGCAGAGGCTTTGCTGCCTGCACTTGGCTACTCTGTGACCTCCGGGCTGATGTCACCAGTCCTGTCTTGACACACAGTGGTACTCGTCCCCAGTCACCTGGGTCCTAGAAGTCATCATTTACTTTTATTTATCTGTCAAACATTTCTATCAGGCTATGTGTAAGCACTTTTTATTTCCTAGACAATACTTTTAAGAGTTTTATGTATATTAACTCATTCAGTGCAGACAGTGCTGTGTGCTGTTATTATCTGGGTTTCATGTTTGGGGAACTGAGGCTGAGTTTAAGCAGCTAACTCAAGTTGCTCAGAAAACAAGTGACAGTGCTACCCTGGTAGCTCACCAGAATGACTCTGGAGCCCATATTCTAAATCACTGTGTTCCTTCATTCTACACATTTGTGTTTTTATGAAAATCCTTTGGAAACTGACGAGAAGTTCTCAAAAAATACTGGTATTTTTCTTATCTGAAAAATGAGGATGACCCACAGGGCTTGAGGGAACTAGTAAATAGGATAGTATGTGAGATTCCCCAACAGAGGGCCTGGCATATGGGACATCTTCAATACATTCAGGTTTCTGTCTAGAGACACACTTATGGTTAAATTACAGTTTTCAAGCTATTTCCCAAGTGCAACTCAGAACTTCCCTTCTTCTTTATATAGAACAAAGTTAAAGGATTCAAAATGACTTTGCTGTTACAGAGCTCAGTGCAGCTGATTCAAGTCAAGACTCATGGTCATGGTCACTGATTAGGAGGCATGGCCCTGTGTCGCTCAGGGAAGTTGCATTAGAACACTGCATGACACAAAGACCAGACTCATAAAACAGACAAGATGGAGGTAAAACTAGCCCATTTTCTACCAGAGATTCAAACCCAGTGGTTCATGGGTTTAGGAAAACAACTAGTCTTATTTTCAACTAGTTTCTAAGAAAAAGGTAGCACTTCCTTCAATTATGAATGGAAGCAACCTATCAATGTGGCATAAGCAGTCCCAGGACTTTGTCACCAAGAGAAACTGCAGATGTTTCCATAGCACTTTATAATTGAGCAATATTAAAAAAAAAATTGAGCAATATCACCAAAGTCATTCACCCTTGTCACCACTTTGAAAGGACCAGTTATTTGCCTTAAGTCTTATCATTCATCAATAAAGGAGCACTTATCTACTTTACCACGAAGTTGTTCAATACTTTCCTAACTAAAGTTTAATAGGATTATGTTCCTGTGCAATACTTCATATTTTCCTTTATGTGCATGAAAATATAATTCTGAGAAAGGATCCAGAGAATTTCGCCTTACTTCCAAAGAGGTCCATGGAACAGAGAGACTGACAACTCCTGGATCATAAAGGAATACCCTCACTCCAACTGTGAGGTTTCAGGAAGGCACGAACCACAGCTCTCAGATAATAAACTTGTTCTTTCTACCTGCAGTGTCGACTCCTCCAGCTGCCCCTCCACAAACTCCAGCAGTGCCACAGCTTCTTCCCCATTCTCAGGGTGCTGTGTGTGCACCCAGGCCTGCAGCTCCCCGGGCAGGATGGCCAGGAACTGCTCCAGCACCAGCAGCTCCAGGATCTGCTCCTTGCTGTGGGTCTTGGGCTGCAACCACTGATGGCAGAGTTCTCGGAGCCGACTCAGGGCCTCATGGGGACCGGTGGCCTCGGAGTAGCGGAAAGCACGGAAACACAGGCGGGCGTGCTCTGCGACTAGCACACTGTCCTCCTCCATCAAGGCAGAGGCCTCTTCCTCCTCCACCTTCACAACCAGGAGTCCCATTTGGTCCTCTGCAGACTGGGCATCCAGGGCTGCGTGTTTACTCGGTTCTCTAGCCATCCTGAGCTGCCAGCCTCACTGAAGTGTGAGTGGTGTTTCTGCAGGAGAGGCCAGAAAGGTGGAAATCACTGTCAGTCACTAAACCTGTAAACCACTCCTCCTGTGAGGCCCAGGAGCTAGAGAACTTTCATGGGAGCAGCTGTGCAGATTTCTTCTCTGTGTTCAAGGCCGCCAAGGCTGCTCCTGCAGAAGTAACCAGAGATGCTCCCTAGTTACTATTTCTATGGCTCTTTCTCAGGCAGCCGGACTGATATTGCTGCCCATTTCAGAATCTCACTTGTCCCTTCTCTCCTGCCTTCCTTGTTTTTTTGCAGCGCCCCATCATAGTCTGGCTAAGTACATAGACACTCAAGCTGGCTTCCTGGACCTATAATCTGGCTTGATTACCTACTAGCTGGGTGATCTTGGTAAATTACACATTTCTATCCTCTCTGTCCTCATCTCTAAAAGGGATGGTGATAGCAGATGGGAGTGTTGTGAGCATTTGCTAAGTCTGGGTATAACATTATTAGAACAGTGCCTAGCACGTAGTAGATAGTATGTCAATACCAGCTAACAGTATAGTTCACTGGCCTTCAATTTTAATTAAGAGTAGGTCCTGTGTTCTGTTCTTAGTACTTTTTCACCGTTACAAACCTCTCTGGTCGTCCTGAGTCTCCAGTCAAGGAAAAGGTATCCTCAAATTTTAAAGCCTTTGGGTGTCTGAGCATCGAAACACACACAGGTTTGAGTCTTTGCTTTGGGAAAGGCTTTTCTTCAGATGATCTTACTTTTCTTTCCAAAATATAAACCATCTATTACAAAGAGAACAGAGGAATAATACTGTAATTCAAAATAAAGTAACAAAAGGTAGTCGCTAAGACTGACTTACTGAAAATAATGTGCTGTCGCAGTTAATAGCAAATCGTTAAATTCTACTTACTCTGTGTCTGGTACTATTTTAAGTGCTTTACACATATCAACTCATTTAATCTTAAAAACTCAGCGAATGAGGTGATACGGTTCTCGCCATTTATAAAGCAATAAAATAAGGCACAGTTAAAGGACTGGCCAAAAAGTCACACAGGCAATAAATGGTACAGGCCAGATGCCAACCAAGCGACTAGACTTCAAAGTTCTGGCTCGTGACCAGTAACACAAATACACGGCGGGGACTCACCCGGAGGAGAAAATACGCAGCAGCTCCCGCTGTCTGGGCTGCCTATGTCTCCCCACGGGACCGGGCGCTCACGCCGGAACTCTCGCTCTTCCGCGGGGTCCAGGGCCCCGCCTACCTCGGCCTCCGTCACACACACGACGCCACATCCCTGTCTCGGACTGAATCCGATCAGTGCGCGCCGTCCATCTCACGCTCACAGTCGCCCTGGACCGGCGACCCCCGCGCGGAGACACGGCCGCTTCCGGCCCCTTCGGGCCGCTCTAGCCGCGCCGCTCGGTAGTTCCGCCCTCCCGAACCCTCCCCCGCGTCAAAACACTTTTCCGGGAGTAACTAGGCGCTAAGTGCCGAGCTCTATATTTTGCGAATAGACGGGAGTAAAAAGAATTAAAGTTTTATTTGCTTGTGTAAGCACAAGAAACCCCGGGAAAACACATTAAAAAATTAATAATAGTGGTTATATGTGAGGCGTGTGGTTAAAAACTGGGGGCGAGGGTTGGGGATTTAGCTCAAGCGGTAGAGCGCTGCTAGCACAAGGCCCTGAGCTCAGTCCCGGTTACCGCCGCAAAAACAAAAACCCAAAAAACCCTCTAACAAACAAAACCAAAACAACAACGAAAAATGAGGGGCGAGAGAGTTACTGTACACCTTTCAAATGTTTTTACTTGTAGAGCTGATTGCATTAACCAAAATAATTTTAAATAAATAATTCAAGGAAAATGTTGAAAGGCATTTCTAGAAAATCCAAGATAATCTACCCTCAGATTATAATTAAGCAATGTTGCTGAATTAAAAAAAATGATATTCACAATTCCATTTCCCACCAGCAACACAAGTTAGAAATGTACTTCTTTTTTTAAAGGTAACAATTAAAGGAGTAAAGAAATACAGCAGATGCCTTAATGGAAAGATTATAAAGCTTTATTTATTAAGGATAACACTTGACATATATACAATATCGATATATATATGAGAATTTGGTGTTAGGATGACTCCCCCCCCCCAGATGCCAAAGTGGCCGTCGCTGGTTTCTCACAAAGCCCCTTCCCCCGTCTCTATGCCAGAATCTCCCGCCGAAACAATGACCCTTCCCCCCGACTAGGGTCAACTAGGTCCGTCGCGCCAATTTGCCCAGGGGAGGTGTCCACTACCTGGTCACCCCATATAGAAAGGACCAATCCTAAATACACACTTTCAAGCCTCCAACGTCACGAAGTGGGGGGGCGGGTAAGGGATAAAAGGGCACTCTCACCCTAGTGAGGCGGGGGAGCTGTAACACCTTAATAAAGCTTTCTCCCAAGGCGAGCGTCCTCAGCCTTTTCCCTTCCCCCCTCCCTCCGCGTAAACCTAACACTTGGTATCATGAAGATGTCATTCCTTCCAAAATTAAAATATAAATTAAATGCAAAGCTAATCAAAATTGCAATACTGTGCTCTATGAAACCTGATTGGTCTATGCTAAATTTATATGAAAAGGGCAGTGATATAGGGGAAAAAATATAACTCCCAACCTGCTAGATGTCAGTTACGCTGAGTTCATGTTCCCCGAAGTCGAAGAATGAATTCTAAGGAACAAAGGAGGTTAAGAGTAGGAATTTCATTGGGAGAGAGAAAGAGAGCTCCTGAGAGACAGGAGGGGACCCGAGTGGGTTGCCAATGAGCCCACCCTTCAGGGGAAGTTTTATAGAGCAAAATTGTGAGGCGGGTACAATGTGTGTCAAAATGATGATTAACCAATAATATTACAAGTGTAGTCGTTTAGGTAATAGTGGTCCAATGGGGAAGAAAGTCACGTAGT